>CM074309.1:3848388-3940888 GCA_037194245.1 Opsariichthys bidens
TCTCATACACCTGTGAGTATATCAAAGTTTTTTAAATATATATATATATATATATATAACCAGGGCTGGGTAGGTTACTTTTAAAATGTATTTCACTACAGATTACAAAATACATGCTTTAAAAAGTCATTTGTAACGTATTTCGTAACATTACTCAAGTTTAGTAACTTAATCTAAATACTTTAGAATACTTTGGAATACTAATAAGTGTGAAACAAACACAAAAAAAGGTAATTGCGAGTTTTTATCTCACAATTCTGACTTTTTCCCTTGTAATTGTGTGATACAAAGTTGCAGTTGTGAGTTATAAATTCAGAATTATGAGATATAAACTCGCAATATTGAGAAAAGTCAAAATTATGAGATGTTCATGTCTCCCAATTCTGACTTTATAACTTATAATTGTGAGTTTAAATCTCGCAATTGTGAAACACAAACTCACAATTGTGAGGGGAAAAAAACAAACTGTGAGAAAAAGTTGCAGTGACGAGTGAATTATAAAATGACTCTCAAACAACTCTCACAAAACATGAAAACAGTCGTGGATCATCAGGTCATGACGGGACAGTTAAGTTGACAGTTGGGCTTTTTTTTATATAAATTCAGTCATTTTGTCTTGTTCAGGACAGTACTAAATAAAAATAACAAAATTTATAATCTCTCTTAAAAGTATTAAAATGTTGATGAAACTTAACTCACCAATTTCACCAATTGCCGTTTAAATGACATTAAAATTCAAAGTAATCACTTTGGTAATCTAAAACACTTTTCAGATGTAACTGTAATCTGATTACCACCCATTTAAAATGTAACTGTAATGATATATATATATATATATATATATATATAGATTAAAATAAGTCTCTTCTGCTCACCAAGGCGGCTGCATTTACTTGATCCAGAATGCAGTAAAAACTGTAATATTGTGAAATATTATTGCAATTTAAAATCATGTGACACTGAAGACTGGAGTAATGATGCTAAAAATCAGCTTTGAATCACAGAAATAAATTAAGTTTTAAAATCTATTCAAAAAGAAAACAGTTATGTTAAACTGAAATAGCTTTTCACAACATTACGGTTTTTACTGTATTTTTGATCAAATAAATCGAGCCTCAGTGAACTGAAGAGACGTCTTTCAAAAAGATTTATTTAAATATATGTCATTATGCTAGAGTTTGTAAAACTTTACAATATGGTCTTATTTGTTAATATTAATTAACGCAACAATTAACATAATAATGTTCATGTTGGTTCACGGCGCATTAACTAATGTTAACACATACCTTTGATCTTAAAAATGTAGTATTATAAATGCTGAAATGAAATAGAACTAAGTGCTGTAGAAATAGCATTCACTCTTGGTTTTTGTTTGTTAGGAGTCTTGCCTACAATAATCTTGAGACGTTGCCCAAAGACATTTTCAAAGGAATGGATGCCTTAACAAAAGTGTATGTATTTTACCACTCAAGTCCTTCATTCTTGTCATATAATACCCCAGAAAAAATGTGATTTAAAATGTCTTTTGTAAATCCACCGAGCAGGGATCTCAGAGGAAACTTGTTCAGTTGTGACTGTAAGTTGAAGTGGCTGGTGGAATGGATGTACAGCACCAATGCAACGGTGGATCAGTTGTCCTGCAGTGGACCTCCAGCCTATCAAGGCAGGAAGATCAATGACCTGGTGCCTCAGTCGTTTGACTGCATTACAGCAGGTAATTGTGCACTGGATTCTCCTGAGTAGATTCTGGCATTGAAATAAGCTGAACCGACATGTCCGCTGAAATGCTTAGAAATGCATTGCTATAAATAAAAGGCATTCACAGCAAAGGGATCACATATTCACCTTAGAAATGACTTTATGCCCCAGCGCTCAGCTGCGGATGTGCAAAAGAATGTATAGATCTCGAAAGCTTCAAATAATGGCCATTGGTGATTACGATGTGGGGTAAGACGGGGAAAGATGAAGAACAACATGGGTTTATTTTTAAATTGGGTTACGCTTTATTTTACAGTGCCATAGTTACATTGCAATTACTCAAATAAGTAATGATTAACTACATGTACTTACTGTGGAGTTACAGTTAGGGTTTCGTTTAGGGTTCGTTACTTGTAATTTTGCATAATTTACTGTTATTACTATAGTAAGTACATGCGGTGATGTGTAACTATGGCACTGTAAAATATTTTAGCATGTGCAGGATGATGACGTGTTATTTTAGGAAATAAACAGAGACATTTGCTCAAAATTTCAAATATTAAAAGAGGGGTAAGATTGGCATGTTGGCCCTCTACCTGGGGTAAGAAGCCCCCTCCCCTTGATAAACTTTTACTGAATGTATAAATGACTTTTTCGTATTAATATTTTTATATTTATCATTAATATATATATATATATATATATATATGTGCCATTAATATAAAATACTTAATAAACTTTATTTTGACAATTTAGTTGATAATAATTTAATAACCAATGACAGACGAAGGAGAATGCCCGTAAAAAGATTCATCTGAAAGGTAAAATTATTCTATGACTTTATATACAGGCATATGAATATTTACTCATTTAATTGCAGATGTTTGAATTGAAGATATGTCATAATAGCAACACTATGAATGCAATTTGAATGATTTCACTCCACTAGCCTATAGGTTTTATAGCAAAAAAAGACACAAAAAAAAGGTTCTGAAATGTAATTCTATAATTCCATCTAATTCATGGAAATCCTGAATAATATCACTGCCAAAGCCAGTTTTACTTGTACAGTACTTTTCGTAATGAACATTGTTTTGAAGCAGTTTCACAGAAAATCATGACGTTAGTGTTTATAATACATACAGTAAATGCCTAATTGTCCACATTTAGCACTTTAGAGCTTGGAGACGATATAAACAATCAAGCAGTTGATATTGGAGTCATTAAAGGGTTAGTTCATCCAAAAATTTAATTGTTTTCCCTTTTACATTTATTGTAATTTGAATGTTTGTGTAAACTGACCTGAAAGTGCTTCTTGTGTCAGATAAATTCACTGTTAAAGGGTTAGTTAATCCAAAAAGGACATTTCTGTCATCAAGTACTCGTACTCTTGTTGTTTCCGATCCTGTAAGACCTTCATTCATCTTTGGAACACAAATTAAAATATTTTTGATGAAAACCGCACATTGGGAGCAACGTCATTACATCTTTTGAGGTCCAGAAAGGTAGTAAAGAAATTGTTAAAATAGTCCATGTGACAACAATGGTTCAACCTTATGAAGTGAGGAAAATACTTTTTGTGCTGCAAAATAACGACTTTCTTCTTCTAAGGTAGTCTTCACTACCTTTATGGACCTTGAAAGGTGGTTCGGGAAAGCCTCAGATTTCATCAAAAATATCTTAATTTTTGTTCCGAAGATAATTAATGACAGAAACTTCATTTTTGAGGTGAACTAACCCTTTAATACATTTTTTTAGTGATGTAAACGTATTAGAAAGTCTTGAAATGACATGACATAAAAGCCCCGAAACGACCATCATATCAACTAATCTTTGGTTGTTTGTTGCAGAGTTTGCTTTAAAGAAAACCCTCGTTTTCGAGTCCATATCTGTGGAGTCCTTTACGTTTGGGAATGATCAGTATGTCGTATATGCCCAGCCTTTCTCTGGAAAATGCAGCTTTTTGGAATGGGACCACGTCAACATGGAGTTCAGAGCTTATGACACCATAGAGAGTGAGAATCACACCTCACACCTCCTACCCAGTTTTGGCCCCACAATAAGGGGCTAAAAAGGCCCATTTTAATGCTGAGACTGATTGAATGAAATGCATTTTTGTCATTCCAGGCACTTCCACGGTGGTGTGCAAGCCAATGGTCATCGATAACCACCTTTTCATCATAGTCGCTCAACTTTTCGGCGGCTCTCACATTTACAAAAGGGACAACCCTGCTAATAAATTCATCAAAATCCAGGACATCGACATCCTGAAAATCAGGAAGCCCAACGACATCGAGACGTTCCGTGTGGACGGCGAGTTCTTTTTCGTCATAGCGGACAGCTCGAAGGCCGGCTCCACCACTGTGTACAAGTGGAACGGCAACGGCTTCTACTCGCACCAGTCTCTCCACCCCTGGTATCGTGACACGGACGTGGAGTACCTCGATATCGCCGGCAAACCCCATCTTATTTTGTCCAGCAGCTCACAGCGGCCCGTGATCTACCAGTGGAGCAGAAGCCAGAAGCAGTTCGACAGGCGGACGGACATTCCGGAGATGGAGGACGTCTATGCCGTCAAACACTTCAAGGTGAAGGGGGAGCTGTTTGTCTGTCTGACGCGCTTCATCGGCGACTCCAAGGTGATGAAGTGGGACGGCGCTATGTTCACAGAGATACAGACAATGCCCTCGCGGGGTTCCATGGTCTTCCAGCCCGTCTCCATCGGCAACTGGCAGTACGCCATCCTAGGCAGCGACTACTCGCTCACCCAGGTCTATCAGTGGGACACCAAGAAGAGCCAGTTCGTGCACTTCCAGGAGCTCAACGTCCAAGCCCCGAGGGCATTCTCGCTGGTGTCCATTGACAACAGAGAGTTCCTGCTGGCCTCCAGCTTTAAAGGGAAGACGCAGATTTACGAGCACTTGATGATCGACCTAAGCAGTTAGGGGTGCCAATTGAAAGCGCAGAGAACCAGACCCTGGCTATTGACAACACACATGCATGATCTAGCCTAGCGCTAATAATAATAATTCCAGATGAATGCCTCTCTAGAAACGCCCTTTGTGTCTTTCTCTGTTGTCCCCATCTGTTCTGCACTTTTCATTTTTCCTGTTTTTTTTGTCCCTTTCAACAAAAGCTATTGTTAACGTATTCTCATGCTTGCCGTGTAGTCACTAAAGAGGTATAATAAGGAAACAACAGAGGTCGAATCGGTTAGCTGTTGACGTGATAACAATCTGCCAAATAAACTGTTTACATTTTTACAGTGATGTAAAAAGCCATTTTTAACTTTTTTAAACAAAAGCGAGCAGTTTAACCACATGGGATGTGTTAGATTTGAAACTTGTCTTGACTCGACAACTTCTTTTAATGATCAAAATGCAATAAACTTAGATTTAGCTCAACTCTTGAGGAAGAGTGGGAACTGTGGGATGTTGTTTTTTTTTGTTTTTTTTTTAGTACTAATAAAATCTTAAAAAATATCAGACTGTTTTGTCGTGATGCATGAATTTTGCGCAAGCATGAAACCTGTCAAAAATATGTCCATTAAGATCAAAAGAGGCAAGAAATGTTCCTAAAATGTCATGGGCACATAAGTATTCAGGGTTGGGGAGTAACAAAATATTTTATTTTTTTTCAAAAGTATTTAAAATACAAAATTTGAGTAACTGTATTTCATTACAGTTACATTTTAAATGGGTGGTAATCAGATTACAGTTACATCTGAAAAGTGTTTTACATTACCGAAGTGATTACTTTAACATTAATTAATTTTAATGTCATTTATTGCATTCAAACATTAATGTGAAAAGTAAGTAAGTAAAGCCTTAATTCGTCCCGCAGTGGGGAAATTGCAAAAAAAAAGGTAATTGTGACTTTTTATCTCACAATTCTGACTTTTTTCTGGAAAATTGCGGGTTTATATCTCAATTCTGACTTTTTTTCTGGAAAATTGCGAGTTTATATCTCAATTCTGACTTTTCTGGAAAATTGCGGGTTTATATCTCAATTCTGACTTTTTTCTGGAAAATTGAGAGTTTATATCTCAATTCTGACTTTTTTTCTGGAAAATTGCGAGTTTATATCTCAATTCTGACTTTTCCTGGAAAATTGAGAGTTTATATCTCAATTCTGACTTTTTTTTCTGGAAAATTGCGAGTTTATATCTCAATTCTGACTTTTTTTCTGGAAAATTGCGAGTTTATATCTCAATTTTGACTTTTTTTCTGGAAAATTGCAAGTTTATATCTCAATTCTGACTTTTTCTGGAAAATTGAGAGTTTATATCTCAATTTTGACTTTTTTTCTGGAAAATTGCAAGTTTATATCTCAATTCTGACTTTTTTTCTGGAAAATTGAGAGTTTATATCTCAATTCTGACTTTTTTTCTGGAAAATTGCGAGTTTATATCTCAATTCTGACTTTTTTCTGGAAAATAGTTTATATCTCAATTCTGACTTTTTTTCTGGAAAATTGAGAGTTTATGTCTCAATTCTGGCTTTTTTTCTGGAAAATTGCGAGTTTATATCTCAATTCTGACTTTTCCTGGAAAATTGAGAGTTTATATCTCAATTCTGACTTTTTTTTCTGGAAAATTGCCAGTTTATATCTCAATTCTGACTTTTTTTTCTGGAAAATTGCGAGTTTATATCTCAATTCAGAATTTTTTTTTCTGGAAAATTGCCGGTTTATATCTCAATTCTGACTTTTTTTCTGGAAAATTGCGAGTTTATATCTCAATTCTGACTTTTTTCTGGAAAATAGTTTATATCTCAATTCTGACTTTTTTTCTGGAAAATTGAGAGTTTATATCTCAATTCTGGCTTTTTTTATGGAAAATTGAGAGTTTATATCTCAATTCTGACTTTTTTTCTGGAATATTGCGAGTTTATATCTAAATTCTGACTTTTTGTTTTTGAAAATTGAGAGTTTATATCTCAATTCCGACTTTTTTTCTGGAATCTTGCGAGTTTTATATCTCAATTCGGACTTTTTTTTCTGGAAAATTGTGAGTTTATATCTCAATTCTGACTTTTTTCTGGAAAATAGTTTATATCTCAATTCTGACTTTTTTTCTGGAAAATTGAGAGTTTATATCTCAATTCTGGCTTTTTTTCTGGAAAATTGAGAGTTTATATCTCAATTCTGACTTTTTTTTCTGGAAAATTGAGAGATTATATCTCAATTCTGACTTTTTTCTGGAAAATTGAGAGTTTATATCTCAATTCTGACTTTTTTTTCTGGAAAATTGCCAGTTTATATCTCAATTCTGACTTTTTTTCTGGAAAATTGCGAGTTTATATCTCAATTCAGAATTTTTTTCTGGAAAATTGCCAGTTTATATCTCAATTCTGACTTTTTTCTGGAAAATTGCGAGTTCATATCTCAATTCGGACTTTTCTCACAAAAGAAAAAAGTCAGAATTGTGAGATAAAAACTCGCAATTACCGGTTTTGTGTGCGTTTCATAATTATTAGTATTCTAAAATATTTAGATTGAATTACAAAACTTGGGCAATGTGACGAATACGTTACAAATGACTTTTTACAGTATGTATTTTGTAATCTGTAGTGAAGTACATTTTAAAAGCACCCTACCCCGCAAGTATTTATTCTCCAAATTCAAAAAGATTTCTACTCAGTAGAACAAACTCTTTGAAACGTCACTGTTGTCCAACCACAAATGCATTTTGTCTTCCTCTAGCGGCAGAGTAACGCAATCACTTTCTTTGTACAAGGTTAATTATTTAACTTGTTGCTCGGTACCATTTCTACACGAAGGCAACCGTGTGTCAAGACTCGTGGTTAAGGTATGCCCAGCAGCTGTTCTCTTCTGTCATGGGTGATATTAGACAGCGCAATGGCTCTGTGAGTAATAATGACACAGATTTATCTGTTGTCCCCTATACAGTGGACATCAGTGTGCTTTGTCATAAAGTTGACGATGGGGTCGTTGGGGAGGAAATTGAGATGCAAACTCGATCAGAAGTGCCTGATACGGATGCTGACGTAGAGGAGTGTCGACAGCTCAACGGCGGGGCTTTTTACCGGGTTTATGTGCCGGTTTGCTGTAAGAGAAGCGACACTGACCGCGATGGGGAGGAGGAGGAGGATGAGGAGGAGGACACGGGGGCAAAAACAATCGAAAAAGGTAAACTTATCAAAACTCTAACACGATCAGAAGATATTTTAATCGTTAAATTATTCTACAATCGATCTATTTCTGTTTCCGTGTGACTCTTTCAGTGTTACAGCTAATACCGTAGTAACCTGTAATATATCGCATATCTCATATCTGAGGTAACTTGGTATCGACCTGCCGTTAATAAATTAAATAGACGTTAAAAACATGTCAGAACGATTCTTACACCGTTTTACACACGAATTTTGATGATAGCAGCTGACAGAGTTGGCGTGGTGGCTTTTAAAGGTTTTTTCTGTTGAATTTGTAGTTACGGTACGTTACATTTACGTTACTGTACATTCACCACGGTAGCTGTCATTTAAAAAAAAAAAAAAAAAAATACCATCGATGCTACAGTAAAATGTGTAACTTTGGTTTTAGCTACAATGCCATTAAAAAAGTAAACAAACAAATAAATATATAAAAATTAAACTGAATTTTTCTTGAGCTGTTTGAAGTAGTTTGAAGTTATTAACTGTAGCAACTGTGGAAAAATGGCGTCAAATATGTTACTTTCACCATAATATCCACAGTATCTTTTTTTAAATATCATTGATACTACAGTAAATCTGCAGCAACTTTGTATTAGTCAAAAAGTAAACGATGAATGTTTCTTAAACCGTTTGAAGGAGATCTCTTATCGATTTTTCATTGTTTTACAGTAAGCTATTATTAACTGTGGAATAAATGGCAGGGTTACTATGGTAACTTCTTTTTATAGCTGACGAGAACAGTTACATTGTATAAAGTCCCTCACATACAGTTACCATTGTTAGCATTGTTTCCGCTTTTAAAATAAACCGGGGTTTCTTGGTTATAGCCACCTGTCATTCAAAAACGTTTATACTATATTTATGTAATATTTACGTATTTGTGATTACAGTGGTGGCTAATTCCAAATTCGCACAGTTTTGGGTACTTTTGTTCAATAAAGTGAAAATAGGTCCCATCCATTTTCCAGCGGCCTTGATTCCAGAAGGAATTTTTCCCTTAGGGATTTTCATCCTAAGCCATAAACCAAATCAACCAGTTACAAGGTGGATCACAACATTACAAACTTTTATTTGAAATAAAATAGTATTTGATAATTGGTCAAGACTTTGTATTTAACGGCTTTAATGAGGTAAAGAACTACATGAAGCGTCGCAATTTACATATTTGAAGTAAAAGTGACGGATAAACATTAAACATTTGATTTAGTTCAGTCGTTCCAAAACAAATTCCTCTATGGAGGAAATGAATGGGATTTTTACTTCAGACTGTTGCAGTCCATTGTATGTTGTTGTAAACTGGTTTCCATGGTAACTTTTGCAAGCGGGCACTGTACACTCTTACACTGTATCTAATTTGCCTGCTTTTCATATTCTATTTTTAAAAGAAATTCTGTATGACCAGGCAAGTACATCCTTACAGAACATTGGTAGCCTATTTTGTTTCAAAGTACCTTTGACATTTTAAGCTATCTTTTGCATAAAGGATATAAAGGAATAAAACATTTTCTCAGGAAGAAAATAACAAGAAATGCTTTGTCATGATGAGCAGTACTGGCTTTCTGGGAAAACTTTGTTTGCATCACAGCAGGAAACAGTGTCCTTTTTTCCAGTCTGTTCTCACCAAACTCCGGGTGAAGTTGTTTATTGTAAACCAAAATCGTATTGTTGGGTATGTGTTATGTTCCAGGACCCATGATCTTTGAGTGAGCCCAGGTCCTCATGGGACATTTGATACAATTTGGCGTTTGTCCAATGTTGGCAACCCCACATCCCGATTGAGCATGGGCTCAGCTCACCGACAGGTAGTAAAGTTGCATTTGGTTGCATAATCACTACCGTCACATTTGAGTCATCATTTCAGTGTCAAAGTTGAACAGAATCACCAACTGTGTGTTGACATGCATAAAAATCCTGTTTTTGCTGCCTCCCATCTCATTCCTCTCAGAAGATCAAAATTCAGGTCACACCCAACAAAGCCAAATCACGCTGTGTGTACTTCTCATGTCTCATTTTGTGTGAGCGGTTTGTCTACAAAGACGGGGTTAAGAAAGTTCTTTATATGGTGCTCCAATGAATAAATAATTTGGAGAAGAGAAAAATATAATGTGAGGAACAATTTAAAATTAGAAAGGAAGATTTTTGTCAATTCTGCTGTCAGGATAAGGTTTTGAAGTTTATAGGTCTTAGGGATGGATGGATGATAGATAGATAATAGATAGCTACATACATCGATACATAGATAGATAGATTGCATGTTTGAGCTGTTTCAACTGCAAGCAAAAAAAGCAACTTGCACTGGCATGTCAGTGCCATTGTTTTGTCTGAACATGCACACTAGTAATGTTTTTTTCTAAGCTACTTAAATGTCGCAATTGAACTGAGGCCTGATCCTGGCTTAGTCTAGGCTCTGTGTTTGAAACCAGGCGATAATTAATCAGTCCGCTCACACCATTTAGTTAAATTGTTCAGAAAGTTTAAATGGCTGACAGGTCTGAAACTGTTTTGTTATATTCATCCACAGAAAAGAAACCAGCTTGTCCGGGGCTGGGCCTCATGTACAGCTTGTTAGCATCCGTCTTCTTCTCCTCTGCGGCTCTTCTTGTGAAGAAAATCGAGGGGATGCATGCCATCCAAATCAGTGCGGTTCGGTGCTTCTTCCAGATGCTGTTTGTCATGCCGGCCATGATATATTACAAGTATGAATCTATGATACATTAACAGAATGATTTAGACATATTACAAGTATAAGTCTATAATACAAGTATAAATCTGATATATTACAAGTAAGAATCTATAATACAAGTAGATGTATAACAAGAATCTATAATAGAAGTATGAATCTGATATATTACAAGTAAGAATCTATAATACAAGTAGATGTAAAACAAGAATCTATTATACAAGTATGAATCTATGATACATTAACAGAATGATTCAGACATATTACAAGTATAAGTCTATAATTCAAGTATAAATCTGATATATTACAAGTAAGAATCTATAATACAAGTAGATGTATAACAAGAATCTATAATACAAGTATGAATCTGATATATTACAAGTAAGAATCTATAATACAAGTAGATGTAAAACAAGAATCTAATACAAGTATGAATCTATGATACATTAACAGAATGATTCAGACATATTACAAGTATAAGTCTATAATTCAAGTATAAATCTGATATATTACAAGTAAGAATCTATAATACAAGTAGATGTATAACAAGAATCTATAATACAAGTATGAATCTGATATATTACAAGTAAGAATCTATAATACAAGTAGATGTAAAACAAGAATCTATTATACAAGTATGAATCTATGATACATTAACAGAATGATTCAGACATATTACAAGTATAAGTCTATAATACAAGTATAAATCTGATATATTACAAGGAAGAATCTATAATACAAGTAGATGTATAACAAGAATCTATAATACAAGTATGAATCTATGATACATTAACAGAATGATTTAGACATATTACAAGTATAAGTCTATAATACAAGTATAAATCTGATATATTACAAGGAAGAATCTATAATACAAGTAGATGTATAACAAGAATCTATAATACAAGTATAAATCTGATATATTACAAGAATCTATAATACAAGTAGATGTAAAACAAGAATCTATATTACAAGTATGAATTTATGATACATTTACAGAATGATTTAGACATATTAGAAGTATAAGTCTATAATACAAGTATAAATCTGATATATTACAAGTAAGAATCTATAATACAAGTACATGTAAAATAAGAATCTATAATACAAGTAGATGTATAACAAGAATCTATAATACAAGTATAAATCTGATATATTACAAGAATCTATAATACAAGTAGATGTAAAACAAGAATCTATAATACAAGTATGAATTTATGATGCATTTACAGAATGATTTAGACATATTACAAGTATAAGTCTATAATACAAGCATGAACCTGATATATTACAAGAACCTATAATACAATTATGAATCTGATGTTACAAGTATGAATCTATAATACAAGTATGACTCTAATATATAATGAGAATTTGTAAACAAGCATGAATCTATGATAAAAGAATGAATCTAATATATTTCTAATATGAATCTATAATACAAGCGTAAACAAGATATATTACAAGTATTAACCTATAATGCAAGTATTAATCTATGATAAAAGTATGAATCTATTTCTAATATAAATCTATAATACAAGCATAAATCTGCTTCATTACAATAATGAATCTGATGTTTCATGTAAGTCTATAAAATAAGTATGAATCTATGCTACAATTTGTGTATGAATCTATAATACAAGTATAAATCTGATACATTACAAGTATGAATCTAATTCAAGGAGAAATCTGACAGATAGTTTCATACTTGTAATATAATACGAGTAAGAATATAAAAAATAAGTATGAATCTTTGCTACATTGATTATGAATCTGATATGATATGACGATAATACAAGCATAAATTGGATTAATTACCATAATTAAGTATCAATCTGATATATTGCAACAATCTGTAAACAAGTATGAATCTATGATAAAAGTATGAATCTATTTCTAATATGAATCTATAATACAAGCATAAATCTACTTAATTAAAAGCACGAATCTATAAAACAAGTACGAAAATATGCTACATTTTGAGTATCAGCTGTAGTTCACATAGAAATCTGATATATAGATTTGTACTTGTGAAATAATACAAGAATCTATAAAACAAGTATGAATCTGTGCTACATTGTGAGTATGAATCTGATATATTTCTGATTTGAATGCATAATACAAGCATAAATTGGATTTATTGCATGTATGAATCTGATATATTGCAAGTTAGAATCTATAAAACAAGTATGAATCTATGCTACATTTCGAGAATGAATCTATATAATACAAGGATGAACCTACAAGTATAAATCTGATACATTACAAGTATGAATCTATGCTACATTTCGAGAATGAATCTATAATACAAGGATGAATCTACAAGTATAAATCTGATATATTACAAGTATGAATGTATAATACAAGTATGAATCTATAATACAAGTTTGAATCTTATATATTACAAGTATGAATCTGTTAATATTTAATAATTGCACAAATTTATCTACATTATTTCACAAGCATGACTGTTGACCCTGTAATTTGATTCAATATCAATTAGACTCAGGAATGTGGGAATAGCCTATTAACCTTTTCATTTTTTCAGAACTGGCTTTTTCGGACCAAGAGGTATGCAAATCTACCTGTTTCTAAGAGGGTTCCTGGGGTCCAACGCCATGATCTTGTTGTATTATGCAGTTCTGCAGATGCCCCTAGCCGATGCCACGGTTATAATGTTCAGTAATCCGGTTTTCACATCCTTGCTGGCTTGGATTTTCCTCAAAGAGAGGTGCACAATATGGGACGTCGTTTTCACCGCGTTTACACTGACTGGTGTCATACTGATAGCCAGACCTCCATTCCTCTTTGGTGGTGAGTTGTCAGGGATCGAAGGAGAATACACCAATCACATCAAAGGCACGGTCGCTGCCTTCGCGGGGGCGGTCGCAGCAGCTTGCACTATGGTCATTCTGAGAAAAATAGGTAAAAGTGTTCATTACTACCTTTCCGTCTGGTACTATGCAGTCATTGGACTCATCGAGTGCATCATTGTTTTGTTCATTTTGGACGAATGGACCATTCCGTCCTGCGGTTGGGACAGGTGGAGGCTCATGGCCATCGGGCTGCTCGGTATAGCCGGGCAGGCGTTCCTCACCAAAGCCCTGCAGATTGAGAAAGCAGGACCTGTTGCACTGATGAGGACGATGGATGTGGTCCTGGCCTTCATCCTGCAGTTCCTGTTGCTCAATCGCAAACCCACATGGTGGAGTCTGGGAGGGGCGCTGTGTGTGATCTGCAGCACTAGTGGGGTGGCCATAAGGAAGTGGCACAACAGTACGAAACACAAGAGCTGATCTCACATTCTAGTGAGATGTTTCCTACAAATAATTGCTGCATTAGATACCAAAGAAGCCGTTTTACTGTAATAATATGCATCGAAAGTCTGAATTTCTTTCTTAGGACCTTACTGTATGCAGTATGTACAGTATATTACAGTATTTTCAGTAGTTTTGTAGTTTCTTAAAGTATATTACCTCAACTGAGGGCTGTTAGTCAAGATGCTACAGATATTTTTTAATCGATATAATATTGTTGAGACAATACTGTTTTGTCATATAGAGATTACGGTAAACTACTTAATAATAGACTGCTGGTCAGAGCTTGGTGAGTGTAAAAAAGTCACCAAAAATGTCAATTCAGTCATCCTTTACTCACTCGTGCCGTTACAAACCTGTAGGATTTATCTTCCATGGAACTTAAAAGGTTGATCTTTTCCATACAAGCAATGTGTTCATTAAATTACATTGTCGACATTGTTTATACTAGAAATGCACGATACTATATTTCTCCGCCGGTAGTAGATTATTCAGAGTGATATCTGCCGATACAGATAACGGCACTGATAGTTTGGGGCTTTTAAATCAATGATAATTTCATTAGAATGAATTATTATATTTTTAATTACTATATGTGCTTCATTCTCTCCATTTCATCAACTTCTTTCAGAGTAACTGCTATCGGTTGTAAACATAAAAGCGTTACTAAAATTAATTTTAACACACATGAACTAAATTCTCAAGAATAAATGAATATTTCTTAACTTTTTAAATGCTATTAATTCATATAATTACTATTAATATTGAACACCAAACTGGTTTCTTTGCATTTTCTTTACACAAAGCCCAAATGCAATGCATTTTCCTGCCCTCTTTTGATTGACAGGATATATTGGCCCTGACTATTAAACTAGCTTTTATCGGTCAATACCGATTATCATCGGTGCATCTCTAGTTTATACTGTAAGAATACTGATTCATTTAGTTTTTAATGCTATATAGATGCAGATGGTGGTCAGTGTTCTTAACAATTTAATAACTTTATTTTACAGTACGTGCACTTATATGTACTCACAGTGTATTTACCGAAGAAAGTGCGGTAAATGATGTGAATGATGTTAAACATCATTGGTTGTTTTGCCTTGTATGTAAAAGAACAGCGTGAATATTCTGCCTAATATTTCAATTTTTCTTCCATGGAAGAAAGTTCAGAAAAGCACAGATGAGTAAATGATGACAGGATTTTATTTTTTGAGCGCAATATGCCTTTAAAATCCTTTGCACTTTGTCACTGACAATGTACTGTAACTGGCATTACTTTTAAGAGGAAGACACAGGGTGAACAGTTTGTCTTAATATTTATTTTTGAAAAATCTGAATTATATGTACTTTAAGCTGAATATGCAATCAGTGCTAGATATGTTCTGAACCGTGATGAACCACTGTTTTGAACTCTGTCCTTGTGTACCTTAGATAACCACACAGGTTTACTGCACAAATATTAGCCTGATATAAAACGAGTCGCTTTTATTTATTTATCCGACGTACGTTTCGGCACAAACATGAGTTGTTACAAGAGGCCGTGACTATTAGTAATGGTTCTGTAGGTCAGTCGCTCTGAAATGGGGCTCTTCAGTTAGCTGAACTTTATCGCACTTGTTTTCCCTTTTACATTTATTATAATTTGACTGTTTTATTTAAACCTGTTTGTGTAAACTGACCTGAAAGCACTTTACACTGACTTGTGTCAGTTTATCTTTATTAAAGCACTGTTAAAGGGTTAGTTCACCCAAAAATGAAATTACTGTCATTAAGTACCATATTAACTTTTTTCCCCCGCTTTGAACCTTGCGGCTTAAACAAAGACGCGGCTAATATGTGGATTTTTCCCGCTTTCAAATTTTTTTCATTCAAAAAAACATAGTGATGTGCTCAGTTTTTTGGCGGCATGTTTACGGTTTAGATTAAATCGAGCGCGCTCAAACTTCCCGTCATCCTGATTACGGTAGTCATTTTGTCACCCTCATCATGAGGAAGACACGGAGAAATGCATATGATGCATATCGCGTCTTTTACATAGGAAATAATGAATATGCAAACGCCGCCTTAGTTGTCTTTTTGCGCCGAGTCAATTCCTCACGCTGCTGTTTCCAGCGTCTTCTCATCGTCTCATGAAGACCAAGCTCCCGTGCAGCAGATCAATCGCCTTCAACTCGAGAGCAGCATCATATGCATTTCTCCGTGTCTTTGTCATGATGAGGGTGACAAAATGACTACCGTAATCAGAATGACGGGAAGTTTGAGCGCGCTCGATTTAATCTAAACCGTAAACATGCCGCCAAAAAACTGAGCACGTGACAGAATGTGAACGAAAGTTCGCGGCAGATCCGACTGAAAGCCAAAACAATCGCCACCGCGATGAAGTTTGAGGATTTTAGAGGTTCATTTGTTTCAATGTACCTGTAGACACCTGCAGTTTATTTATGTTCAAAATAATATTTTTTTTAAAATTCAGTGGGTGCGGCTTATATTCAGGTGCGCTCAATAGTCCGGAAATTACGGTACTTGTACTCATGTCTTCCAAAACCTTCGTTCAACATCGGAACACAAATTAAGGTATTTTTGAAGAAATCTGAGGGTTTCTGAACTACACATAGGCTGGAACATCATTGTACCTTTTGAGGTTCAGAAAGGTAGTAAAGACATCGTTGAAATAGTCCATGTGACGCTCAAAAAGTATTCTCGTCACTTCATAAAATTGAAAGTTGAGCCACTATAGTCACGTGGACTCTTTTAACAATGTTTTTAATACCTTTCTGGTTAAATTGCTGTCTGTGGAGGATTTAGAGAGCTCTTGGATTTCATCGAAAAGATTTGGTGAACGAAGGTCGTACGGGTTTGGGACGACGTGAGGATGAGTCATTAATGACAGGAATTTCATTTTTGGGTGAACTAACCCTTTAAATCGCTGGTGAGGTATCAGTTAACTATTAAAGACATGCTGCCTTAAATTTCTTCTTCTTTTTTTTTTTCCCGCATGACATATCCGTTAAATATGTAAGCGCAGATCCCTCCATATTATTTATTGAATAAGTTTGTTGGTTTAAATAATGCCTGCTGTAGATTTCACCTTGCAAATTTATATGACTTTTTGAACTCAGCCGTTTAAATAAATAAAAGATTCTTTTACCCCGTTGAGTTGCAGTCTTTTTTTCTGGAAGTACTAACCAAGATTTCAACTTTGCAGGCTACAACATCGCGATTCTCACTTCCGCCGAGTGGTTGAGAAGGATTTCAGCTGCATTCTTGTGTTCTTTCTCTCATTATTTTGTCATCGTTTTAATTACACTTAATTCTTTGTGTATGAATTTAGGGATGCTCTGTAAAATGCTATACAGGGCATCATTTAAGATTAGATTTTTTGTAGTTTTTTGCCCATCAGCTAGGGCTGTCCGCGTTCTACCTTCTAACAAGAACAAGCTGTTTTTTTTCTTTTATCCTCAAGCAAAAGGCTCCACACTGTTTGGTAAGTAACCGTAGACATGAACAGCCTGTACTTTTCCATTATCAACCGATAACAGCAGCAGGCGTTAATGATAGATCAACAGAGATTCAGAAAACACACACACACTGCATGGTCCGTATAATATATAAAAAAAGACTTTGGGTTTAAACAAGCATTTTCAGTAGAATGGGTTGAACCCAACTCTGGTTATTGCCATAGGATGTCAACAGTATAAATGATTTAGTGAAAGGTGTAAAAGATCATGACTGGCCTACGCAAAACCCAGAATGACATATAATTTGTTTGAGCACAACAACAACAGATATGTAAAGCAGTTTCCTTTTTATAAGTTTTTACACACCTTTAAGATAGAAAGTCTGGCCTAAAACACTTTTAGTGCATGTGAGTCTTCTATGAAAATAAATATGAATGAAATCGGACTGCACACTCACTTGGAAATACTTGAAATAAAAAAAAGTTCACAAATGAGCATGCGGTCAGATCGCATTCATATCCCGCTTGTTTGTCTGATAATCTTCTATGAAACACCATAATAATTCAAATCATTTAATATTGTTATAATAGAGCTGGGTTTGTGATGAATCGCTTATAGCTTATAACTGCAAATTCATGTACTGTAGAAATGTGATCAAAAGAATATTAATCATAGGATTATCCATTTTTTGGATGTGGCCAAAATATGCCACGTTGCCACTCAGAATTGAATTAAGGACGCCGTTAAAATCCCTGAAATCTGAGCAGTTGCAAATAGGACCCGGACACGGGATTGTAATTTGAATTTGGCTACAATTCAATGAAACAGGATTTAAATGCAATCCAATTCCACAAATTTACTGTAACATTAAAAAAGTTATTTGATCTTAGCAAATATGTTCAACTATAAGCTTATGAGTCCCCACAATGTTGTTAATTATATTTTGCTCCTTTACATGATCATTATCAGAATACAGATTCAAAATGGACTGATTTTTAAAAAAATGTTCATTATCCGTAGTTACTACGGAGCACCTAAAAAGACACGATAAAGAGAAAAATGAAAAATTATTAGTCATATTATTATAAGTCGAATATTTTGCGTTAAGGGAACTTTACAAAGAACACGTTTTGCGAGTGAACGCAAAAGCAATGATATATATTTTTCCTCCCATCTTGTATTTTTTACATCAGCTCATCACTTTATAGGCTCCGTATCTGTGTGATTATCGCTTTATATATTATTTATTATATATTTTGTGTTGAACGGAGACTTTTTAAACAATAATTTTAACAGTAATTTGAGTAAATATAGCATCTCAGAATATTATTTATATTTTTTCTAAATTTATACAATAATTATTTATATTTCGTTTAAATTTTACCTAACTCTAATGTTTATTGCATGTCAAGCACGCATTAAAAAAGTAGTCTATCAGTGAATTAAGACATTCTGCCATGAGACAAAGAAATGATGGAGCAAATGGAAATCATAAGAAAAGGCACATATAACACAGATGTTACAGAGATTAATAAATAAATAGAACTTTTTTATAACGTGCATAGTCACTTTGAATGATCTTATGCAAAATTGATTTGTCAGTGTCTTATTTGTTATTTAAGAGATCAGTTGATGTCACAATCCAGTAGAGGGCAGCAGATAATTATGGTAGTCTGACTATTGGTCAGGGCTATTTTTCAGATTCAGATTTGACCAATCTATGTTTTTATGTGTTGTAGTCTTGAAGAAAAAAGTAGGATGACTTATTTGTAAGACTAGTGTAACCAGATTATGCAGCTGGCCACATGAGACAATGACTGTAGAGCAGCAACACATTTAATTGTTGAGACTAGAGTTGACGAAAACCTTCACTTGCAGGTGTTTAGAATGGAAAGACATTGTAAAAGCTGAGCATGTTTCCACAAAAATAAAAAATAAAAGGTCTACAGAATCTGTGTCAGCTTCATTTTTTATCCTTACAATTACAAGTCAATCAGAAACATGAGATAAAAACACAAAATTATGCCTTTAAAGTTTCCCATGCGATTACAATGAATGATCAGAAATTATTGCACAAGATCCAAAAAGCGCTTCAGGTACATCATAAAAGCACATGAAACTGCAACATACAAAGGCTTGCTTGTGTGGTTTGGTAAATGAATTGCAATCGGAAAGCAATAGTTCCACATGCTGTAGGATTACATGTGACAGATTGACTGGGAGTGGAAGAATTGCACATTCTTTCTGGATGGCATAAGAGTTCCCTCCTTTGGACTGAGAATTGGAAAAAATCATTGCTATTCTGCCAAGTACACAAACATATGGTTAAAATAAAATGACTATGGATTGGCATATGTCTATATGAGCCTCGGCCTAACAGCCCATTTTATATTCCCTGTGGTTATTTTTTTTTTTTTTAGGAGTAGTAAGTGGTGGGAGGGACTCGATACAAACCCCTTCTGTTTAAAGGTGTGGGTCACCATAAACAAAAGCATAACAAACATCAAGAAAAAGAATAAGCTATACAATAAAATGTGCATGTAAACAGCTAGTATCATCTTCCAATAAAGCAATTGTACAATTCATCTAGTTTGGCACAACAGGAAATCAAACAATGTTATCAATTGAGCCAAAGGAAGTAACCTTCAGATGTAGCCAAAACGAGATAATGTCCATGCAGCATTCCTAGCGTGCTTCATTAATGATTTCCACGGTGGGATGTTCAAAAACAACGGAATTAATACAAATCTCTGCACGTGAATGCAGAAATTTTTTATACTGCTTAATGTTAAGTAGCCTAACTTGCATATTATTGCCAGTAACTTTGTCTGTTTTTGCTCCACCAATGATAATAGTTTCAAATGTCGAAGCAAAATCAACCGTCGAGCGTTATTGAATGAATCGAGGTAATGATTCAATGACTCACTCATTAATACAGCCCCCCCTAACGTCGAAATCTGCAGAAATGAACACTGAAAATCTCCACCACTTCATAGCAGAACTTTTGGAAAACCACTCAAAACTAAGTGCTGTGTAAATATTTTTATTTTATGTGACATCTAATAAATATGCAAATGTAACATATTACTTTCCATAAAAAGTAACAAAGTAATGCAATTAGTTACTTTTTTAAAGGGAGTAACTCAATATTGTAATGGATTACTTTTAAATTTACAACAAAATATCTAAATTACTTTTTCAAATAAGTAGCGCAAGTTACTTTGATTTCCCATTTATTGACTGACAGCTCTCCTGTCCCCATACTGAGAAAAATCGGGAGTAAGTGCAGAGGCGTTGTGTGCGCTGTGATAAAAAAAACTTTTTTGTTGTTATAAAACAAACAAACAACCAAGCCCAGCCCAGATAAGAAAACGCAATGCAAATGTAACACATTACTTTCCATAAAAAGTAACAAAGTAATGCAATTAGTTACTTTTTTAAAGGGAGTAACTCAATATTGTAATGGATTACTTTTAAATTTACAACAAAATATATAAATTACTTTTTCAAATAAGTAGCGCAAGTTACTTTGTTTTCCCATTTATTGACTGACAGCTCTCCTGTCCCCATACTGAGAAAAATCGGGAGTAAGTGCAGAGGCGTTGTGTGCGCTGTGATAAAAAAAAAACTTTTTGTTGTTATAAAACAAACAAACAACCAAGCCCAGCCCAGATAAGAAAACGCAATGCAAATGTAACACATTACTTTCCATAAAAAGTAACAAAGTAACGCAATTAGTTACTTTTTAAAGGGAGTAACTCAATATTGTAATGGATTACTTTTAAATTTACAACAAAATATCTAAATGACTTTTTCAAACAAGTAGCGCAAGTTACTTTGTTTTCCCATTTATTGACTGACAGCTCTCCTGTCCCCATACCGAGAAAATCGGGAGTAAGTGCAGAGGCGTTGTGTGCGCTGTGATAAAAAAAAACTTTTTTGTTGTTATAAAACAAACAAACAACCAAGCCCAGCCCAGATAAGAAAACGCAATGCAAATGTAACACATTACTTTCCATAAAAAGTAACAAAGTAACGCAATTAGTTACTTTTTTAAAGGAGTAACTCAATATTGTAATGGATTACTTTTAAATTTACAACAAAATATATAAATTACTTTTTCAAATAAGTAGCGCAAGTTACTTTGTTTTCCCATTTATTGACTGACAGCTCTCCTGTCCCCATACTGAGAAAAATCGGGAGTAAGTGCAGAGGCGTTGTGTGCGCTGTGATAAAAAAAACTTTTTTGTTGTTATAAAACAAACAAACAACCAAGCCCAGCCCAGATAAGAAAACGCAATGCAAATGTAACACATTACTTTCCATAAAAAGTAACAAAGTAATGCAATTAGTTACTTTTTTAAAGGGAGTAACTCAATATTGTAATGGATTACTTTTAAATTTACAACAAAATATATAAATTACTTTTTCAAATAAGTAGCGCAAGTTACTTTGTTTTCCCATTTATTGACTGACAGCTCTCCTGTCCCCATACCGAGAAAATCGGGAGTAAGTGCAGAGGCGTTGTGTGCGCTGTGATAAAAAAAAACTTTTTTGTTGTTATAAAACAAACAAACAACCAAGCCCAGCCCAGATAAGAAAACGCAATGCAAATGTAACACATTACTTTCCATAAAAAGTAACAAAGTAATGCAATTAGTTACTTTTTTAAAGGGAGTAACTCAATATTGTAATGGATTACTTTTAAAAGTAACGTTCCCCACCACTACAAATCAGAACTTTTGGAAAACCTCTTGGCCAATCGAATTCGAGGGCAGAACTTCTGAGCATTTTTATATATTTCACGTGATATAGACACATGAATACCATATTACGTGCCTTATAGTGTTTCAATAATATTTCAATAAATGAAAAGACCGTGCCATGGTACATGGCGTAAAAAGAAACGGTATTACCATAGTATCAGGTCCCATAACTGAATAAGTGAATATTAAGTAGGCTCTTTATGAAGGCGTGTACGCGTGTGGCTGTTGACAGTCATGAAGTGAGTTAAAGTCCTCAGACATTCCTTTGCAGTGACACCTCTATAGATCGGCTTTGTGCAGCGTCTGCTGCTGACTGAATGAGTTTCCCGCCTTCAACACTCTTTTAATACGGTTGGGGCTCTGCAAATTTAACAGTCATTTTCTGAAACCACGATGAAGTTTCACCTCCTTTCGCACGAGAGACGGTTTTTTCGGCGTGACTCTCTGCAGCGGTAAGTTGTTTCACGTGTTTATGTTATGTTTGTTGTGTTAAATGCTATCATCTGATACATACGCTGCGTCAAACAACGCTTGATGTTTGTTGATATCTTGCGTTACCGGATTATTGCAGTCGGAAATGAAAGAGTTTGCCTTAAAACGTGTATTGTATTTAAATTCTTTGGTGTAATATTTACACGCTGCTCCAAAGAATTCCATAGCGCTAAAAAAAACCCGATTGATATCATGGTAATACCATGTTTTGGACATGGTAACACTATTTTTGTGAGTGAAATATGCTTCTCTGTGATTTAGGCAGGTGTTGAAAGTTTGACAGAGAGAGAGGATGCTTCTAGAAAGACGTGAGGATGTTTTAAATCGTGTGTGACGATGATGATGATGATGATGAAGGTGCAGTCTCTCCCCCACTCTGCCTCTGCAGGCTCCCCCAAGTCTAGTTTGATGAAATCATCCTCTAATGGAAATCTGATGTTGCTGTAGTAAAGTCTGTGACTGAGTTGACCAGCTCTGTAACCTGATCTTGCACGAGTGATCCTGGGGTTTGGGCTCTTTATGCTCAACACACACAATCCATTTTCAATTTACCAGCCTGGAAAATGTGAATCGATGGAAAACTCGTCTGCTTTAGTTTACTCGCCACATTTCGCTTTTATGAGAACGATTGAGAGGCGAGCGGTGCTTGGTTACTGTCCTGTGATGGGATCTTTTGCTTTGCATTAAACAAACCTGTAATCATAGACCTTTGACTCAACAATCGGCACATGACACAGTACTCAGAATGTGAACGTTCTTTGCATAAACTGTCTTGCTGAATGTCATGTACACTTTCTGTGTTGTGAAATTTAATCACACCTGTAGTTGAACAAGAATGCCTGTGCCGGAAGACACGACACACCCACAAATGGTCAAAGATTGCCAAACTGTACGTTTATGACAGCAAACACTGATTTATTGTCAACAACCGTCTCTTCCAGTTCCAGTCAGCTCTCTGTAATGTTTGGTATGATTTCTTTATGATTGTCAGTTTAAAGGATTCGTTCATTTTCAACTTTTTCACCCCATGTCATCCAAGATTTTGGCTCTGGAAAAGAAATGAAGGTTTTTGAGGAAAACATTCCTTCTTATAGTGGACTTCAACAGGGTTCAATGGGTTGAAGGTCCAAATTGTGGTTTCAGTGCAGCTTCAAAGGGCTCTACATGATCCCAGACGAGGAATAAGAGTCTAATCTAGAGAAACGATCCGCTATTTTCTAAAAAAAAAAAACTCCTTTTAACCGCAAATGCTCGTCTTGCACTGCTCTCGCATTATGTAATCACTTTGGAACGGTCATGCGTGACATAAGCGGAAGTACTCATCCAGTACTTGTACTTTTCTACAAAGTGAACATGGAAAGACTAAGTCAAACGGCCTTTACAAAAAAAGGTAAAACAAAGATGCCGGATGAGTTGAAGTTGGAGAAGAAAATAAGTTTGGAACTTCCACCATGTCACGCCTGACCTTTCCAACATGATTACGTGATGTGTATCACAGAGCATGAGCATTTGTAGTTTAAAAAAAAAAAAAAAAAGTATATATATATTTTTTTTTTTTTAGATAATGACCGATCGTTTCGCTAGATAAGACCCTGATTCCTCGGCTGGGAAGCTGCACTGAAACTGCAATTTGGTCCTTGAACCCTGTTGAAGTCCACTATATGGAGAAAAATCCTGGAATGTGTTCCTCATTTCTTTTCGACTGAAGAAAGAAGGACAAACATCTTGGATGACATGGGGGTGAGTAGCTTTTCAGGATATTTTAATTCTGAAGTGAACTAATCGTTTAAAGATGATAATATAACTAAAGCTGAAAGATTAAAAAATAAATAAATAAATAAAACTATATAAAAAAATAAATAAATATATTTAGGCCCAAAGACGGAGACTAAGTTGTTGTATGTTTCATTTGCAATTTTTTTTAGTATTTTTCGAACATTTAACAAAACTTGTTTATTGCAGTTAGTTTAAGTTGTTCATCTAATAATATATAAGTATTATTAGGTTTTTGCTGTAATTGACTTTAGTTGCCGAAAGTTTACCGTTTTCATGAAAATCGTGAAATGTGTAATGAGAAAAGACTTTTTTTTTTTTTTTTTTTTTAATTATTAAACTCTGTTCAGTTGGAGGATATCAAACTTAACAGTTTGAGCTGATTTTAGAACACACATTGTTTTCATTTGTCTTAAATCTCCCAGCGATGAGGTTCATGTTTCCGCGCGGTTTTGTGTTCAGAATCATGTGGAAGTTGGTGTGTGATCCAGTTGTTTAGTGTATGATGCTCAATTTTTCTCTGTAACCATTTACAAAGTGTGTTTAAAATCTGTTCATGTTTCAGAAAACATGTACATATTCCAGCCTTAACTCTAATAACACTTATCAGGGATCAACAACAGCAGTTGACCTAGTTCCATTTATGATGGGCTGTTAGCCTATAATGTCGTAATCTTGGTTGAACCTGCATGTATGTGTCATTGACGCCATCGTTTACCCTCACGTAAACTTTAAGAACTGATCCACGTCTGAATGAGGCTTTGCTGCAGTAGCGGCCTGTTGCACAGGAACAGAATCAAACTAGCGCAGATAATTAGTTTGTGCTGGCTTTAGAAAAGAAGGGAGAAGGAGGGGTGCGGAGGTGGATTTGGGGAGGTGGGAATTCCCGTAATTTCCAAGCGTTACAATGGCCTCATGCCTCAACAGACACTCATACCCACCCACCCACCGGCCGCCTCTTCACTGCTACAGCTCATAGTTTAGATAAAAGAGAGGTGTCTTTGACAAGTTCAGGTTTTTTGGGCACAAATGCCTGTAACACCTACTGCAGGCTGGCTGATACGTCGGCTGTTTGTGCATGACCGTGAGGATCACAGCAAATGACTGATGGATTGGAGACAGTCTCTCATAGTGTAATATACAATTAAAGGCTAGCAATTTGTCTTCCACGACTTTTAGAAGTTTAATTTAGAGCTGCAACTAACGATTATTTTTTCTGTCGACTAATCTGATTATTTTTATTACCTTTTTTATTAATCTAGTGATTTTTTTTTTTTTTACGTAAGAAGTTAGAACTAATCTAGCAGTTCATTGAGGTGTAGAAACACTGGGACACACGCCATTATGTAATAATACGATTTGATTTTGATTAAAAATAAGTCGTTATGTGTGTTCGTCCAGTGGTGGACATTTGAACTTTAAAATAAAGAGTGTCAAAGACTTTCTCTACAGTCTTAGAGGAACTTTGATAGTGTTCAAGCCATTGAACAAACGTCTCCTGAACCATATATTTTTCCTCTTGCTCCGTCTGTGATGCAGCGAGTCTTCGCGAGCGCGCAGAGCGGGAATCAGTAGCGCGAGCAACCTTTGCGAAAGACAACGTCCGCGCACATCCAAATAAACTTCTTTGAAATGCAAAACTGAGTTTCGTTCGCTCGAAATATTTTCTTATTTGCGAGACGAAGATTTTCTCCTCAACTCAGTTCGCGCGCTAAGCGCGCGCGAAATGCCCTCAAAATATGATTTTGCGCGCGCAAAAATTTTGCAGAGATCCTGTTCCATAGGTGGTCCGCCATTTCGGTTCTAGAAAGGGAACAAAGGACCGTTTTATTTGGCCTCGGTTTAAATTATTCCCATACTTTTGATCATCGTGGTCTGGGTTTTTGTGATCGAATGGAACTTTCTCTGTTCCCAGGAGCAGAAGCCGCCGTTACGCCAGATGAATGTAAACAGTGTGACGCGTCGACGTATTTTCATAGTCGACGTAATCGATGATGCCGTTGCAGCACTAGTTTAATTAGTGGTGTCATCACTATTACTGTTGCTCGTTTAACATGTGTGCATGTCGATGCATAATTAATACACAGTTTACACGACAACGATGCACTAAAAAATGGAAGTGTTTTTCCACAGATCCACAAAAAAGACGCTATATATGGAGGTCAGTTTGTAAAGAAATGCGAACGTGTGCATGCGCATTTGCGTGACACATTGTTTTCACAAATTTGCGTTTTTGTTGTTTACATGGGCACGATGGGGGTAAACACTTCAAAAACTTGCACTTTCAAACCTGAAAGTTTTGAAACAAAAACGCTTTTTAGTTGAAAGCGCTGTTGTGTAAACGGCCCATCAAACAGTCCCTCCAGAAAAACGTGGATTTATTTATTTTTTTCTAAATTTTGCGGCACGTTTTCTTAAAAAATGCGATGGGATATTTTTGCAATTTTTTGCGACGAAATTGCGGGAACATGGAAAAACTGCGGTTTGGTGATAAAGGGGAAAAAAGGTGATTTTCCCCCAACACCCTGTTCTCTCTAGATACTACCTTCATGTCAAGAGTCATTTCTTATTACTTCCTGTGATGAACAAACACACTAAATCACAGAATATTGAAGTTCTCATTCCGTTTTATTTCAGACCTTCATTAATACATGAATTAAACTTACAAAACATTGAGTCAAACAAGTTCTGTAGCTTTACAAAAGGAAAAATGTAAAAAATTCTGTAAAAATGAATAAATAAAATATTAAATAAAATGTTTGCTTCCTGTTTAACAGAGGTAGCTGTACAAAACAGACATGTTCTGTTAAATTAAGTGCTTCCAATGCACAAAGTTGAATCTCTTACTGCAACGTTAATTATTTTACATATTACTAATATACAGCGTCGACTTCCGTCTGCGGTCCAACACGCAGTTGCAAAATAATTTGCCCCCACTGTCACGTGACACACCAGGAAACTGCTTCGCACGGTCTTTTGCGCTTATTTTTGTTGGCAAATGAGAACGATTTGCGTGCTTCATCACGGTTTCACCGCGGGGTTTACAGATGATGTTCACGTCGCGTAATTACGTCACTTCATAAGGTTCCCATGGCAAACGCAACATTTTTCAACTTTCTGCTAAGATATATGTGACTTTTTTTTGCAACGAACATACAGGGATTATGAAATCACGCTAGCCCCGCATATTTTGCTTGCTGAAATTGGCAATTAATGCGGCGAAAGTGCGGCGTATTTGAAAAAATGCGACCCCCGCATGAATATGCGGACTTTGGCTGATTATGCATGAAATCAAGCGATCGCATAATCTCGTTTTTCTGGAGGGACTGATCAAATTGATGATGGGACTTGAGTTTAGAGCCCAGCAGTTTGTAGAGACTTGAGAATGGACTTTTTAACCAGTATGCAAATCAGCCAGCAGCCTATCAACCGGCCAGAATGAAAGTGAAATGAAAGAAACCGTATTTTCTCATGTCTTAATGATCAGACCACCTCATGAAGTCATCTGGACACATGACCGTTAATAAGAACGCAGGTGTGTCTGGATCATCTGTCTGCTGATCTCATATTACAGAAGGAATGCATTCGTTATGTGCTTTTGGGAGCAGATTTGGAAAAACTTGTTTAGTTGCTTCAGTACTTCAGTTACTGTAAAACAACAACAATCCTCTTCCTGTGTCATAGACACAAGTACGGTGGTCTTGTTTACCTTATTCAAAGACTTCTGAGGTCATAAAATAGATAACATTATTCACTGATAAAAGTTCTAAAATCACAGATTTAAAAGTGAACGTCAGATTTGATGTCTGTGATGGCAAACGCTATTAGTTATTGTGTCTTATGAACAAGTAATGACAGCAGTTTTAATTTGAGTGAAATGTTCCATTAATTTTAGATGTGTAAATCTATAGACATTAATGACGGCATAAATCATGCATATCTTTTAGGAGAGTGTGCTGTTACTTTTCGAAACAATTTAGCTTATGATTTTCCCCCAGCTGATGATAAAAATCACACAAATCCCTCAAAGGAGGGAACAGAGCCAGAACAAGCTAGCAACCACTGAGAACACCTTATCTGACAACTGCTTAAAACACTGTAGCAACAGCATAATACACATGGATCCACCAACATCCCTGACTTACTCAGCAATGCCTTTGCAAATGTATAGGAACATCATTTATTTGATGCCCCCCTGTAGTCAATAATTCTATCCCTTAAAACTCATCAAAATGAATCTTTGAAAAAAAAATCTTCATGCCTTAAAATAGATTGAATTTAACTCTACACCCTTGCCTCATTTAGTATACGTGGCTCTATTAATATGCAAATGAGCCCCGCCTCCACTCACTCCAGCTCAGAGATCCACTCGTTGACGATCACACGTTGACGTGATTGGTTACAATTGATTTGAGACAGTCTTTGGTTCACTGTAGTTTTAAAGAGAAAATACTTGTGAATTTGCACATGGTTTTTAAACCATGCATATTAAAAACACCTCATAGACATATATACGCAACATTAACTTTGATTTTGTACTTCTCACACATTGTAATGTAGTGTTTGTAGACTGTCAACGCTGATAGTTTTATTCAGCCTGAGAAGCAGATTGCCCCTGCATAATATTCCCAGTATTCTAGTGTCTTTTACATCCTTTCTCTTTCACTAAGTCCATATCTGATTACAAGCACTCAGTTGCTGAGTTTCGAAAGAATTACTCCTCACTGTGTCAGCTCAGTCATTTATTGTCAGCTGTGTGGGTGTGAGAACCGAGCCATGTTTGAAGACTCTGACTGGATTCACCCAGCATCAATGCAGCGAATGCCCCCCTTTAATCACATTCAGACCACCCCCTCCGAGCGAAGCTTTACATTCCAGAGACCCGTGCGTTTTTATTGGGATGGGGGGCCTGCTGACTGGAGTGAGATTTTGGACAGCTGTGTGATTTCCTGAGAGGGAGATATTTTTGAGTGGATGTGAATTTTCGTTTCATGCCTTCAGAATGTGCATCCTGTCCTAGTAATATTTCTTAAGTGTTTTAAACAACATTTCGGTTGTGGTGAAGTGCAATTTAAACAACTTCCCCTGATAACACCTAGCAAGACACAAAACAGCTTGGCTCTGATAAGGATTGAGAAACTTTTTCTTGCCTTGCCCAAGCCAAGTAAAACCTGTGTGTTGAGTTACGGTTATGCTTGTTTTCACTTGCATTGTCATATTTTACTTCATTCATTCAGGGAACATTTGCAGATTACTTAACACGCTGTGTGGCAAGAGAAGTTGTTTATTGAAGTTTGTTTTTCTTCCCCTCTCATCTAGTGTTCTGAGCCTCGAGGACTCAGGAGAAGAGGTTAAAGTCGGGAGGGGCGAATAAATTGAGAAGACGCAGCCGTCAAGTTCTGCTGTTGTCACCGTGAAGCTTCCACTTCCACTCTTTGTGATCTCAAGGCCATTGTCTGTAGGGGTAGTTTGCCAGAAGCTTGTCTTCGCGCAAGTTGAGCTCGGAGAATCTGTCATCAGGTGCCAAGTGATATGAGGGTTCGTGTGGAAAAACAGGCTCATGTTGGCCTCTTGAGCTCCATGGCCTCCGAAGGGGCTTCCGCTGTGCTGGGAGTCAAGAGTCTTGGTAAGGAGACTTCAGCAAGTAATGGAGATGCTCTCATATCCGTGGACTACAGCTTGCCTGGGAGCGAATCCCGTCGGATACCTGACCATTTTCCGTTTGAGCCGTTGGAGGGGGACTCACCGGGCACAGAGGGCAGATTACGGAAGTCTTTGGATACTAGGTCTAAGAGTTTGGATTGCTTGGACGATACCTACAGGTCCAAGTACTGCGTCTGTGGGGCTGCGAGGCATGGGGAAGAAGGGTTGTACGCTTGCCAGATGTGTGGGTTTTGCGATCCAGTGGAAAGTGAAGAAAGCTGCCCGGAGAATAACTTTCCTCCTAGAAGCTGGGGAACGGTGCCCCAGCAGAGGAAAGCAGAAGAGATTTCTTCTGATGTTCCTTGCCTTGCTGGAGGAGAGCCAGCATCGAGTGGCTCAGATGGTGAACTGTGCCAGATGGATTTAGTCATCGGCCAAAACACGAAGAGCCTGCCGTTCTGCGGGCTGGATTTGAGGCGAAGCAGCGTGCCAGTATCCTCGCCACAAGGCCCTCAATGCGCCAATGGCTGCGGCAGCGCTGCGAATATCAAGATGCGGGACAGGATTGACTTCGTATGTGCCGTGTGCCACAAAAATGGATTCTCCAGTTTGGAAAGGCTCAACAGGAAAACCAAACCCATGTGCTCTCAGGGCAGGTGCCTTAAGAGGTCCACACCCTTCAGGTTGTCCGCAGGTCAGGACTGTAGTGACAGCGAGGGCACCTTGTCTGACAGCGAGTTTGTGCGAAACAAGAAGGAGCGCTCTACTGTCCTGGTCAGGAGGTATCTCAAGAACAACCAGAAAATTAAAAAGACCGTGTGCACAGGCACTAGAGCTATAGTGAGGACTCTACCCACCGGCTGCATCTCCGACAGAGTCTGGGAGTCTGTTTGTGGGAAAACATGCCACCTCGGTGAGAGGCGCGCTCACGAGGCGAGAGGATACAGCAGAGCGCTTCAGGCCATCCAGCTGCAGGTTTCCAGAGCCCTTCTCATCTACCCAGGGATCAAGTATGCAGAGGTGAGGTCAATTTCTCTTTTCACTAAAGCTCTGCTTGGTATGAATGCTTCCTTCATGAACTGATGGTTATTCAGGTGTTGTGTTAACGCTCTGTGAATGTGCCTCACTCACAGTTGGTGCCAGAGTTCCTGCACTGAATGTTGATGTTGTAGCTCACGTTTGACTGTGAATATCTTTGCTGTTTTATCAAGTGTGTTTTATCACTGAACAAATAATTTATGTTTGAACCCTGCGTTCTTAGATTGATCTTTGGGTGCGTAATTAGTGGTTCTTTCCATTTCAAAACTCTTAGCTATTAAATCGTTTGTGCTACAGGCATGAATGAAATCATACAGCTTGTTGAGGACAGTTAAGATAATACTTTGCTTAAAGTTTTTTTCCACATACTAAAGCACTAAAACTGCCTCCCCAAAACCCTGGCATTGTTTTATAAATGTGCTACATCCATAATTTCCTACATAAAGTTGATAGAAAAGCGTTTTTTCATACAGATTAATAATCAGTATTGAAATGAATTTGTGGCCTAAATTTTTATTATTAATAAAGCTTAAAGATTTTTGATGTGTAACCCAGGGCTGGGTAGGTTACTTTTAAAATGTATTTCACTGCAGATTACAAAATACATGCTTTAAAGTCATTTGTAACATATTTCGTTACATTACTCAAGTTTAGTAACTTAATCTAAATACTTTAGAATACTTTGCAATACTAATAAGTGTGGAACAAACACAAAAAAGGTCATTGCGAGTTTTTATCTCACAATTCTGACTTTTTCCCTCAGAATTGCGTAATATAAAGTTGCAATTGTGAGTTATAAAGTCAGAATTATGAGATATAAACTCACAATATTGAGAAAAGTCATAATTATGAGATATGAACTCATATCCTAAATTCACAATTGCAAGAAAAAGTCAGTACTGCAAGTTTATATCTCCCAATTCTGACTTTATAACTTGCAATTGTGAGTTTAAATCTCGCAATTTAAAAAAGTCAGAATTGTGAAATGCAAACTCACAATTGTGAGGAAAAAAAAAAACAAATTGTGAGGAAAAAGTTGCAGTGACAGGACAGTTAAGGCAATTTTTTTTAATAAATTCAGTCATTTTGTCTTGTTCAGGACAGTACTAAATAAAAATAACATTTTTATGATCCCTCTTAAAAGTATTAAAATGCTTCTTCAGACTGTCAGAGTCAGAGAATCACCAATCGATGTTTAAATGACATTAAAACTCAAAGTAATCACTTTGGTAATCTAAAACACTTTTCAGATGTAACTGTAATCTGATCACCACCCATTTAAAATGTAACTGTAATGAAATACAGTGACTCAAATTTTGTATTTTAAATACGAAACTAAGTTACTTGTATTTCGTTACTCCCCAACCCTGGTGTAACCTCATTATTATCTGTCATCTTTGTTTTCATTGCTCTTTTTGAATGTTGTATAACTTGTTTGCTGTCTTGTTTGAAATGCAAACAGCAAAACCTTTTTGGCTCCAATGAAACTTCATGAAAAATCCTCTTTTTCTTTTATTCATTTAGCAGAAGATATTATACAGAGTAACTTCCAAATGAGAGAAATCATAAGCAATTTATTGTAAGAGACTAAATGATATTTGCAGTTCTGCAATACCAAATTGCAAGAGTAAACCACAGAAATACATTTTTTCATGGTCATTTTCAGTGGAAATTGTACCAGTTCCAGTCCATTTAACAAATGGACACTGGCCAGCACTTAATTTTGCCTGTAATTTGATGAATTGCCAATAGGAGGAAATCTCTCTTGCCAAGGAAATTCCTTTTCCTGGAGCTCACAAAGCTGAAGTCGGTGCATGATACACCCACAAAACCTTTCAGCCTGACGTTTTTCTGACGGATGATTTAGTGGGCGACGGCTGTCTGTTTCAGCAGAACTTCAGATCTATTATGCAGCGTATTATATGTGAGCTAAGGCAGACGTTTTACTAGTAGACTTGTAAAAACCACTGCTTGTTGTGTTAAGGGTCGTTCCAGCGCTGTCTGGTTTCTCCCGCTGGCCGGGACAGTGGAGCCCTCTGTTTCAGAGCATAGCTTACAGTGGTTCTCGCTACACTAGTTTAAGACATTAAGACTTTATTGCCCCTTTGAGGCACTAAACCCCTGCCTCCTTCACCTTTTCATTCATTTCTCATAGGTGAAAAATGGGTTCACTGAGTTGGTGAGTCAATGCGTGTAGAAAAATGTGTTGTTGTAGTCATTGGTTCTGTTTAGACCAAACCATATTTAAGTTTAGTGTTCCGCTGATTTGCTATTGGGGTTTTGTTTTGGACCCAGATAGTCTGTGTCAACATCAGTGTGGTTTTGGACTGAATCATGGTGGAGAGCGGCCCAGCGTTATCTCAAATTGGAAATGAGGAAGGGTTAAAAGGGGGAATAGTGGATGGAGGATAAAAAGTGTGGTTCAATACTATTCTAATATAGAAAGTGCGTATCACATCCCTTAGGGCTTATGGCAGTGGCATGGAGTTTGCCCTTTGGTTTCGTTAAACCATTATGATTTGCATAATTTAAGGGCTGGTTTATTAGGCTACTCTTTGACACAGTCTTTAGTGTTAGTGAGGTTATTTATTGTCCAAATTTGTATATGAAGAAGCACTTGAAGTCCTCTGGAACCTTGTATTTTGGCATGAACTCATTTAACAGAACATTATTGTAACAAAGTGTATTTTCTTTTTTGTTAAACTTGTGTTTAGGGTTACACAATGCTTTGAAATGTATACTTGTATATTGCCTGCTTGCCCAGTTGATTGACAGGCGATCTGACCAATCATAACCCCGAATTCACCATTTTGTCCGACAAAGCAGTCAGGGGGAGTTAGTAGATTAACGTTGGTGAACTTGATAAGTTGTGTGTCCTCACGTCTTTCCACGCTTGAAACGACTTTCCTTCTGATGTTCATTCATGTTTATTTGAGGCTATAAATGAACTAGTATGAAGAGATGATCGAGGAGCTACAGCGATCTGTCACGACACATTAAAGACACACTAGACGCTATTTATTGTTAAAACTTCTTTAAAAAATGACGGTATATTAAATATGAAACGGTTTCATATGTCTGTCAACGTGTTGTCAGTGTCCTTTTTGCTCCGGGACGTATTTTTCACAGTGTGGCCTGAGAGAGCATGACTTGTCGGAATTAGCAAAAGTAACTAAAGGAGGCGGGTCTTTGCGAACGGTCAATTCAAAAGCACAAACGCGCAAGTCTCGATGACGTTCTGGTGTGAAGCAGGGCTGTAAACACCATAGACATTGAGAAATGCCCACATTGGTGTTATTGATGCTGGACTCATTGTGCACCTCTCTGTTTGTTGTTGGGATGAGGAAAAAAAAAAAGTTTTAAAAGTGACATTTTTAGGCTGGTCTGCCTCAGCGGTCTAACCGCACTCATCAGTGTCAGAAAGAGCGAGCTGTCATGTTAGCAGTGAAAGAGTAGTGGTGAGTCAGAAGCTAAACATTTCATATTTGAAAACCGTTTTGTGATTGACAGTAATGTCCAGTGATGCAAACAATACACGAAAAATATTTTTATGAAATTTCACCGTTTTGAATTGAAAACATTATTATTTGATTATGAATGTGACTTTTTTTTTGACACGTATAGGTTGACATCAAATAAGTTTGATCACTTAATAACTACAATACAGTCCCTCCAGAAAAACGTGGGATTTTTTTGTGATTGTTGCGGGCAAAAATCCTTGATTATGCGGCACGTTTTCTTAAAAAATGCGATGGAATATGCGGGATATTTTTGCAGTTTTATACGATGAAATTGCGGGAACTTGCAAAAACTGCGGTTTTTTATGCAAAAGAGGAAAAAAGGTGATTCCCCCCAAACACCCTGTTCTCACTAGATACTACCTTCATGTAAAGAGGCAGACTTACTAAATCACAGAATATTGAAGTTCTCATTCTGTTTTATTTCAGACCTTCATCAACACATGGCTCAAAATGACAAAACATTGAGTCAAATAAGTTCTGTAGCTTTACAAAAGGAATATTCAAGTTCTGTAAAAATGAATAAATAAAATATAAAAAAATAAAATGTGTGCTTCCTGTTTAACAGAGGTGGCTGTACAAAACAGACATGTTCTGTTAAATGAAGTGCTTCCAGTGCACAAAGTGCAACGTAAATTATTTTACATACTACTAATATACTTGAAACTGTAAGGTTTTGGTACTGTTCTGTAACAAAAAAGTGCAATCTTACAACTGTAAAGTTGCATCAACTTCTGAATGAAACTGCAACAGAACGGGAAATTTTGCTTATTTTTGTTGGCAAATGAGAATTATCGGCGTGCTTCATCATGGTTTCACCGCGGGGTTTACAGATGACGTTCACGTCGCGTCATTACGTCACTTCATAAGGTTCCCATGGCAATGGGGGGAAAATAATGGCGCTTTACTTGTGTGAAGTAAACGCAACATTTTTCAACTTTCTGCTAAGATATATGAGACTTTTTTGCAACGAAAATACAGGGATTATGAAATCACGCTAGCCCCGCATATTTTTCTTGCTGAAATCGGCAATTTATGCGGCGAAAGTGCGGCATATTTGAAAAAATGTGACCCCCGCATAAATATGCGGACTTTGGCTGATTATGCATGAAATCAAGCGATCGCATAATCGCGTTTTTCTGGAGGGACTGACAATAGGCCTGGAACTTTTACCGTTCTCATTTCTTCTCTGTCATTCCCTTAAATCATCCCCCGAAAATGTTCAATAAAAATCCCAGTACTGAAATCTGTACTTTTGAAAACTCTAGTTGACAATGTAATAATGATGTTAATGTCAATAACATGTTGAGCAATTGATGCTTTAATTGGGTCTTTTTCCATTCTCTGGCTGCCAAATAGACTGGAAATAATTCACTTTCATTGCAAAAGCCTATTGCTTCATAAACCGGTTTAATGAGTAGCATTAAATGCAACAGTACATAAAATGAACATCACAGTGAACACTGAATTTTGATCAGGACCCGTTTGCCTCGGCCATGTCAGGACTCAAAGCCGTAACCCTTCGGATTCAGATGTGAGACTGCTGGGGGTCAACAGCTGGCCAGCATGTAATCCAGAAAGTTTCCCATGGCATATTTGCCTGTCCATCTGGACTTTAAACGAATTGACGGACTGCACCTTTTAATTAAGCTGAGCTTGTTCTTTTAATGTGTTCTTAAGCTTTTACTGGTGTTTGCACACGGCCTCAGATGTTGACACTCCGAGCAAAGAGCTTCCCGCTCAACACTGTGTTTTAAAGGCGAGCCCTTACATGGCATCCAAGAGGCATCTGTTAATCGTCTCCGTTGTGATTATAGCAGCAGTAGGGAGGAAGTGCAGAGTTGAAACGCTGACCTCCCCCGGCCTTGACCCCTGGTTTTGTTGTCTCAGTGGACACCGCAGAGGAGTCAAAGGAGCTTATGAGATTGCAAGTAGGGGACATCAACCACAGTGCTGTTTGTGGTTCATACAACAGCCTTGAGATTGTGCATGACTTGATCTCCTGAAAAAAATTAGCATCATTTGAACTGTAAAAACCCTACGGTTAAAAACCTTTTGAGCTGTAATAGATCTAATGATTGACTGTAAATGATCTAATGGGACATTTCATATCATTTTTACATTTAAAACAACGTGACAAAATGTCATCTCATCATTTTCAGTGAAAAAAAACGAACATTCCCAGAATTTTTTTATTTGTATGTTAGTGTTTTGTGTTAAATCTTATGTTTATTGCATTATTTTAGTGGTCCCATGATGGTGTTTTGTATTTTGTAGAAGGACACTGCGCCTTCTATATTTTAGTATTTGCTTCAGCTTGTGGAGAAGCTGCTTGTGATGAATTTTGATTCATCGTGTGGTTTTCTCTTTACCCTCGGTGTTTTAAAGTGGATGTCAGTATATTATAAAGTAGTTAATTTGGTATATTAATTCATTTTTAATGTACAGGAATATACAGTAGAGATGCACAGATGCTACATTTTTCCTGATAATAAAAGCCGATTATTCGAGAAGATGCAGTATCTGCCGATAGCAAAAATTTAACTAATCCTGTAAACTGCAGGAAACGCTCTCAGTTGGTACATTTCTATAGTATTAGAGCAGTAATTCTTAAAGTGTGGTCCACTAGTGGTCCGTGAAAAGATTACCTAAACTAGGCAAGCTCTTAACCCACACACTGGGTCGGGGGCGGGGGGGTTGACGTCAGTGTGTTTTAATTACGAAAAAAATGGATGATATCATTGCATTTGTGTTTGAATAATTAGCTTTTGACTTGAAACGGTTGCATATTAAACTTAAATTTAGTTTATCTGTCCTATTTTGTTGTTTTTGGGCGGTGTGTTAGAGTGGGATTCTGTTAGGAGGTTGTCAGAAAAAAATTGGAAGATAAAGTGGTCCTTGGGCTGAAAAAATTTCCAACTGCTATTTATTTTCTTATAAATTAATAGATAGTTATCATAAACTCTGGTCTTCATGTCAGATTTATTCAAATATACAATTAACAGTAAATAGAGTCTTCTCGTGTTTTTTGTTAACTAACCAACTGTGATGATTGGATACGTTTCCTGAGGTAAATGCAATGTTAAGTGACATTGACAAGAGTCAGAGGAGGCGACTGCGGCATAATAAAAGCTCGGTGTGTCATGTTTGTCTCTCATTAGCCACCGCTCCAGCCACCTTGTTCCGCTCCAACAGCTTTCAGCCCCACCCTGCTGCATACTACAGTAATGCTTATAAATCTTAAATACATTATCTCATCCATGAATAGGATTTCTTCCTCAGTCTCGTCGGATGCTTTTCCCACGGCTGTAGATGTGAGGACAACAGCTCCCATGATTGATTCCGTGAAATCAAAAGCTACGCCTTTGTTTTGAATAAGCGATTTTTCTAGCGCCGAAAAATTACATGTAGTGAAAACGGTGATTTCATCATACAGTTCAGTTCTCAGTGCATTTAAGTCAATAATATTGCTGAATATTAAGAGTTCCTAACTAAGCGAACCAAAATGCATCAGTGGCAAGGAACATCAATAAAGGATATAAAGGAAAGAAGAACTATCACAACTTCTGATTCATGCCGACTTTAAAATGTTGTCTGGGTTTGTTCTTTTAACAGGTAATGACTAATGAACACAGTCATCAAAAAAGGGAAAACATGTTAGAAAGTAACAGCATGGATTGCAGTTTGCTTAGATGTTCAATCCATTTGTAAAGTATACAAACATACAGGAGATGAAGTACAATTTTTTTTTAAAAATTCTATTAATATATAATTGATTATAATGTAATAAATAAATGTATACATTTAAAAGACTAAAATGTCTAATGTTTTGCAGGGGTTCAACTGAATTGTTTTTTATCCACTAACAGCACTAAAATTCACACATGCTCCAGGCTTCCCAGTGCTTCGTGACGGTGAGAGGACATTTTATGAAAGCACGTTTCCTTATTGCTTCGCTCAGCTTGGCTGTAAAGCTGCGTGTGCAATACAGTGTCAAACAAGAAAAAAACACTGCCACTACTATTGGAAAAAGTATCTTATTACTGGAAAAAAGTTGTAGTTAGAGTTGCTACTTGGCTTTCCAAATATCAACAAAACAAAAGGAAGATGATATGGTTAAACATGCGGAGTGACACCTCAACACATTCCTGTCATTCTCGCAAAGCAAACCAGCCCCACAGTTATTTCTCTCACGGTCAGAGACCACCTCACTAACCGCATCATATCCTGATTCATGGCTTGAAGAGACTGGCAGGTACTGATAAGGCCCGTCTAACTCTCACTAGCACACTGCTGTCGGTGAGCAGAGCGTCCATCTACACGCCAAACAAAACACAGGACGAGGCTGGGGGGGAGGGACGCTGTGGCCATGATACTGCACACAAAGTGTGCCTTGTGTTTCTGAGAACTCAAGACACAATGAGCCATTTAGAGGAGGTTTTTGTACACTTCATTCTCATCAGCAAAAATCAAGGGTGTTCATGAATCCTAAAATGACAAATTCGACACATGCACTGTCACCCGGGCCGTACCCTTTTGAAAGGTCCTTGTATGTGCTAGAGCTGCAACTAACGATTATTTTTTCTGTCGACTAATCTAACGATTATTTTTATGACCCTTTTTTATTAATCTAGTGATTTATTATTTTTTTTTTTTACGTAAGAAGTTAGATCTAATTTAGCAGTTCATTGAGGTGTAGAAACACTGGGACACGCCATAATGTAACAATACGATTTGATTTTGATGAAAAATAAGTCGTTATGTATGTTCGTCCAGTGGAAGACATTTGAACTTTAAAATGAAGAGTGTCAAAGACTTTCTCTACAGTCTTAGAGGAACTTTGATAGTGTTCAAGCCATTGAACAAACGTCTCCTGAACCATATATTTTTCCTCTTGCGCTGTCTCTAATGCAGGGAATCTTAGCGAGCGCGCAGAGCGGGAATCAGGAGCGCGAGCAACTCAAACCTCGCACGTGCGAAAGAGAACGTCCGCGCACATCCAAATAAACTTCTTTGAAATGCAAAACTGATTTTCGTTCGCTCGAAATGTTTTCTTATTTGCGAGACGAAGATTTTCTCCTCAACTCAGTTCACGCGCGTGAAATGCCCCTTCGCACGCTCAAAATATGATTTTGCGCACGCAAAAATTTGGCAGAGATCTTGTTCCACTGGTGGTACGCCATTTCGGTTCTGCAAAGGGAACAAAGGAGCGTTTTATTCGGCCTCTGTTTAAAGTATTCCCATACTTTTGATCATCGTGGTCTGGGTTTTTGTGATAGAATGGAACTTTCTCCGTTCCCAGGAGCAGAAGCCGCCGTTACGCCAGATGAATGTAAACAGTGTGACGCGTCGACGCATTTCACGCACGTCGACGTATTTTCGTAGTCGACGTAATCGATGACGTCGACGCGCCGTTGCAGCACTAGTATGTTCCATTAAGTACTGAAATGTACCCTAATATGACATCTTTTAGGGGCAAAAGCAGCTTTTGTACCTTTTTTTTCTGAGAGCGTAGCAAAGTTCAAATGCGCACCATTTTATACAGGCCAATATATTTATTTTAAAAACTTCTGCTAATCGCACAGTTATCAGCAAATGCAGAGAATCTGCCAAATGATCGATTATCAGTCTGGCAGGTGTATTGAAGTGTCTCAATTGTGAACCTTGAACTGTATCAGCGAAGCAGCTTCGAGGTCAAAGTGGTTTTGTGTTTGGAGGGCTAAAGTTCTTGAGTGTAAACACTTTTCTGGTTAAATCTAGTCTATAGAGCCTGAAATGGACTGAACAGTCAACGGAGAAGCAGATGCTTTTGAGAAGAGCTCTCCTGAGATCCTGTTCTCAACTATGACCTCGTTCCTCAATGTTTGATTAGCTCTTATGGAAGCGGAATGGATTTCGGACCCAAATACACCTGGACATGGACTGAATTATACCGTCTGTGTTATAAATGTGTGGCTGAAAAGCTGCAGATGTTGACCTGAAGTAAAATCACTTAAGAATGCTTCTAGTGTCTGAATCCATTTCGCGATTATTTACGGCTGTACTCAAACAACATTAGATCTTTTCGGAAAGTTAATATTAACCTCTCTGTTACACATAATAAAAAGAACACTGTGAGTTATTATTAATAATGCATCATCAATGCAAAAACACTTGAAAACTCATGCCCGTCTCTAGTTTTAACAGGATTTGAATATGAAAAAGCCATCGAAATCTAGAAAAAGGCAGAGCATTTTAAAGTCGCATATGTTTTTGCCAATCCGCGATTCAAGTTTGAATTAAAATTACATTTCTTTGAAATACCTAAAGGCAAATGAGTCACTCATCTTATGACTGACACGGCTTTTGATTCACTCTCAACTAGAAGGAAACCACTTTTTTCTCACGTTTGGAGTTTCCCTGCTCCTGATTGAGTGAGGTTATCCTGTCTTACCCTTCTGGGTGTTTTGTCTTAACCTGTCATTTGTATTGTCCTCCGAGGACTGCAGGCGGTTGAAGGTGCGGACTGCCGTTCTGTCTGTGATTCAGCGGAGCGAGGAATGTGCATGGCAGGCTACTTTCAGTCCCAGCTGGACCAACAGCTCCGATTTTAGGCTGCTGATACAGACTGTTGCTCCACTGAAATACAATAGTGTTTTTTCAACCTTTTGTCATGCCGCGTGCATAAACGGGATGCTGTCAAATCTGTTTTTCATGTTTATTTGTTCAGAGAGCGGCTGAATGTGCCAAACCTTTGCTATGTTTACATGATTAAGTCATTCCGATTGATGAATCCGAACACGACGTTTATATGAATGCTAAATAAAAGGGATCAACACGATCAACGTGTGCGTTTAGATGTCACAAGCTTAAAATCGGATTATATTTTTCGACATGCACCCTGCATAATAGTTTCCCGCTATTTGCGCGTTCTCATAACATAGGACACAAATTGTTTTTTAAATAAGAAAAGAAGCTAATTAGGGGATGACGAGCACATGAAGCTTTGTGCCGTGCTTTATCAAGCAGTAAAAACGCCTTATCCCACACCTAAATCATGTTGTCTGTGGACCAGAGTCTGAGAAGCACGTTGTGGCCTAATGGTGAGGGAGTCGGGCTTTTAACTTGAAGGTTCGATTCCTACGCCGGTGGGGATTGTGAGTAAAACATCTCAGGTTACGACTGTAACCCTAGTTCCCTGAGAGAGGGAACAAGACCCCCTTTAAGGTTGAAGTTCCCTCGAAAGGATACCATGACTAAGGTGCCCTTGAGCAAGATACCTAACACCTAATTGCCTCACTTATAAGTCACTTTGGATAAAAGCGTCTGCTAAATGCACATGTAAATGTATATGTAAAAGCAACATTCGACAGAACGATGAGTTGAAGGAGAATTTTATGAGTCACGACAGTCACTTATGGCAGTTTATTCAGAAATAACTCATTCTGTGAGTCATATGTCATCAGGCCCGGGATCAAGGAGGGAGCTAGGCCGCCTGTAATCAGAATGATTAATGTTATTATTATTAGGCTACTTTTATTATTACATTACAATTCATTTTTCCCACAATAATTTTATAACGCATCACTGTATAAACGACTCTTGCAATGATAATAAAATGTTAGAACATGTTGAAGTAGATTCAGCTCTCATCGTCTCAGTATGAGCTGTTAATGCAGCTTCAGATGTCCAAAGCTCGGTCAGTTTTTGCTTTCACTTTATGTAGTGCAGGATTGACTGCGGTTTGAGACTTCTTCATCGGCATAACTGTAGCGCATAGTTTGCACAGTGCTTGTGTGATCCACTGGCCTGCCTTCATGGTTTATAATGCTTTTAAATAGTTCCAAAATATCGACGCAACATTTCTCTTTATCATCAATTGCTTGCAAAATGAAGGGCAGCGATGGACAATCATATTCCATGATAATAAAGCCAAGTAAATTATTAAACAAATGAGTAAATAAACAAGTAGGCTAAATTACATGGCAAACACCAAACGATTATATCGTTCGGCCATAACGTGTTGAATGTAATGGCTGAAGATTTATGATCTTCTCTGTCCGGCTGGGAAAATGGATGGAAATCAAGTTTATCGTGTTGTTTGTCATGTTCTCTGGAGGGTAAGGAATCCCAGCGGTGAACTCTGTGTGTGTGTGTCATGAAAAACAAACACTCAAAGGCCAAAGGCGCATGCTTTCCACTGCACGGGAGAGATCATTCCCTTTCACCAAACCTTACTGTATGTAAGGAATACATATTTGTACGTCTTCTGATTCTGTCTCTGTAGAGTGACACTATATGTCATATTGCCACATAAAAATATTGTATAAATAATATTCCATTAAGAATAAGATTGTTTCTGTTAAAAATAAATTATCATCATTTGCTCTGTAATGTGGAAAAAGTATACTAAAAATCTTGAAATTGGTTGTCTTGATGCATAAAAAAAAAAAAGCTTTCATTTTCTTTGCAAAATATAATACTCTTGACTTTGGGGTAAAATCTACTGTCCTTTCATGGCCGTAGATTCTTCTGAGATATCGGGTAATGCTTTATTTGACAGTGAATATACTGTAAGTAGTTTTTTTTACTGTTGATCACCTCTAAACTGTTGGATTCAGACTGAATTTTCCTAATGTGGTTGCTGATTTCTGCCCCCTGGTGTGCTCCTCTGGTAACATGCTTCCTGAAAGGCTCAATTATGTGTGGAATTTGGAAAAAAAACTTCTAATCTCTGTACTGGGATGTATCTGGTAGAGTGTCACACCAGTGTAGTTTCTCAGCATTCCTGTCACGTACATGACAACACGACATTTTGTGACGCACATTTCCGTTTGCATGTAAGTCGGCGTGTTCTGAAACATGTTCTCCACACTATCAGGGAAAAGTCTGGACACACCTAATATAGTGAAGTCATCAAAAATATGAATCGGTAATGAAAGTGTGGGAATTATGTACCAAGCAAAAATGTTTAAATCAAAATGATCTGATATTTAAACCTCACTTTGTTTTCTGGTCATTTTCTTTCTGTCGAGTTAATGTTATTGCATTGGGTAAAACTTTACTCACACAGGGTATACTCCCACACACACACACATGTCAGGTTTACTATTCTTGTGGGGACTCTCCATAGATTTAATGGTTTTTATACTGTACAAACTGTACATTCTGTCCCCCTACCCCACCCCGACCGCTAAACTTAACCCTCACAGAAAATGTTCTGCATTTTTACATTTTCAACAAAACTCATTCTATATGATTTAAACGCTTGTTTACCCATGGGGACCTCAATTTAGGTCCCCACGATGACATGAGCCCCCACGAGTCTGTGTGCATTCAGGTTTAAGTCCCCACCGGGATAGAAAAACATGACCACACATACATACACACACACGTTGCGTTTTCATGTTTTATGGGGACTTTCCATACCCGTAATGGTTTTTATACTGTACAAACTGTATTTTCTGTCCCCCTACACTATCACTACCCCTAAACCTACCCATCACAGGAAATGTTCTGCTATTTTAGATTTTCAAAAAACATAATTCTGTATGATTTATAAGCTTGTTTCCTCATGGGGACCAACAAAAGGTCCCCACAATGTCAAGATTTACTGGTTTTACTTGCGTTGTGGGGACATTTGGTCCCCACAATGTAAGGAATACAAGTACACACACACACACACACACACACGTGCTGGGCCATTTTACACTTGTGTTCCCAGTCAGAAATAATTGGCCTTCAAAAATAGCTTGCAAATCTCTTGTTATGCCTGTTATTGCCAAATATTGGATTCAATCTTTTTTTCAGCTAGTTTTCTTTAGTTGCAGGTTTTGCATTTCTTTGAACTGATTTAGACCTCTTTGATCTGAGTTTATACACTTCAGTTTTTTTTTATTAGCTTGAGTGATTTTTTTTTTTTTTTCTGTTAAAACTGAGGTGCATAAGCTTAGATCAGTGAGGTCTAAGATCAGTCTGTTCCAAAAAGAAATACAAAACCTGTCCCAAATGAAAGAAAACAAGTTGACACAAAGATTTAATCCAATATTTGGTGATAATATAAGTATTAAATTGCTTTACAAGCAATTTAAAAGGCTGGTCATCTTTAATGGGAACAGCACAGGAGTTAAGTTGATTTTTCTGTGTGTGTGTGTGAGACCAAATGTCCCCACAACGTAAGTAAAACCAGTAAATCTTGACATTGTGGGGACCTTTTGTTGGTCCCCATGAGGAAACAAGCTTATAAATCATACAGAATTATCTTTTTGAAAATCTAAAATAGCATAATATTTTCTGTGATGGGTAGGTTTAGGGGTAGTGATAGTGTAGAGGGACAGAATATACAGTTTGTACAGTATAAAAACCATCATGCCTATGGAAAGTCCCCACAAAACACAAACACAACGTGTGTGTGTGTGTGTGTGGACTTCAGCTCTGATTCAGATTATCACATCAACCAACTTCTGGACATTCAATAGCTGCTCCAACGTAGATTATTTCTTTTTGTAATTTTGGAAGAAATCATCACTAGAGTTATTCAGTCCACTGAATCTAAACTATAGGTTCATCCGTCTCCATGTGTTTGGTCCTGAAGTGAACTGAGCCACATGGAGGCAGTGTAATACAACTTCAGTAACTGAAAGTACTCTGAACGGAGGGAATATTCCAGTTCTTTCTGCTCTGTTCGTGTATTGTGAGACAACTACCTTTTGTAAAATCAGCTGTTGTCACTTCGGAAATCATGGTTGCTATAGTTTGCCTTTCATTTAATTCTTGTCCCCCTGAAGGACTTCAGAGTGCTACTTGACATCCTTTTGCAAATGAGCAATGTTAACTAATCGCACATTCATTAAGAACATCATCTCAAAGGTCATGTTGGCTACTTCTTCTCCCTTTAAAATCTGCATTAATGCCACGTGTTCAGCAGAAACGTAAGGTTGCAGTGTGTCATTTCTGTCTCATCTCTTCTCAGGTTGTTTTTAACCTTGCAAGGAAATTCACTTGAGATCTCTGCTTATAAGGTTGATATAGCAACGGCAAGGAGGATTTGTTAATGACAGGTTTCAGGCAAGAATCCCTGGATGAAACGCACAGAGGTTCTGCTGTTGTACCGCCTAATTAGATAATTGCACAAACAAGAATTGTAATCTGTAAAATGAAGGTTGCGCTGCCCGAGAATTTGCAGCTACATTAGAGAGAAGATAATGCTGTCGCGCACCCATCGAACAAGACCAGATAAATATTACCAGATCAATTTTAAATTATTATATTGTTAGTATTATACCGTATTAAAACAAATAAAATTATTCAAATCAATAGTAAATAAAACCATAAAATAAAGAACAAAAATAAAAACAAATGATACACACATTTTGAAAACTGTAACAAGAAATAAAATGGAACAACTTGAATTATTGTTGTATGGTACAAAAAACTCAAAACAAAGAACACTCATACATGGTTTTTAGTTAATTATTTATTTTGTCGATTACTGTTATCGTTCAAACTCCAAAAGCATGTAATAATAAATTAAAAGCATGTGTGAGAAAGCAAATTGGCTAATCTAAAGGCTGTAAACAAGTTATTCTGTCTAACTGATAACACTGTTGTAACCATCGTCAGCTGAAGTGCCCATTAGATCCACTAGGGGGCACTTCACCATGCACTATTCACTACACACTTAACCAACAGACTCCAATTCCCACAATGCATCACATACTCACTCAGAGACATACACACACTACATTTCCCATAAGCCTTCATGCCTGGATTGATTGCACACACACCTGCCATGAATCACTGTCACTATTTAAGCACCTGCACACACGATTAGCTAACAACTGTCATTTTAAGCGTTATTCCGTGTCTTGTTTTCTGCCTGTCTGTTCCGTTTATTGATTGTTTACTGCCTACCTTGTTGGATTACTGCTCTGGATTATTGGACTATTGCTTGCCTGCCTCCTGCCTACGACCCACCCGCCTGTTTATGATTTATGATGCCAAATCTCCGTCATCCCTGTTTGCTACCGTTTGACCCTGCCTGATACACCATTCTGTGCTTCATTAAAGCCTGCATTTGCATCTCATTCGCTGACTCGCCCTTTCATTACAACCGTATTTGTCCTCTCCTTAGTTTAGTTGTAATATGTTACATAACAAATTTTTGTGCAGAAATACATTTTCATTTAAACCTATATTTTCGTCACATCTGGCTTAAACACCTGGGTAATGAATTGTGTCAGTACAGCTATACTGGAGAAACACTGCTTTCATTATTATAATTCTTTATTTTTGAGCCTACTCATAATAGCAACTATTTGACTTTTTTTTTTTCTCAGAATTGTGCGTTATAAACTCACAATTGCGTGATATAAAGTGAGAATTAGGAGAATTGCATGATATAAACTCGCAATTACGTATTATAATGTCCAATACACCTCAAAATTCTGACTTTATAAGATGATATTGTGAGTTTATATCTCAAGTGTGAGATATAAAGTCAGAATTGCATCATGATAACTCACAATTTTGACTTTGTAGCACGCAAATCTGACTTTGAGTATCTCATGAAATCTCGCAATTCTGAGAGAAAAAAACGTCCGAATTGTGAGAAATCACAATTTTTGGATTTAGTCACGGAAACAAGTTTCCACACCTACGTGTACCTTTCTCATCCTTAATTATGAGAGCAGCTGATAATTTGTTTGCTCTCTGATTATGTTCACTCATCTTTGTTTGATTGCTCTCACTCAAAGCGTTCTGAAGTGCATTATGTTTCACGACTTCTCATTTGGCCGCTGGGTCGGTAACATTCGTGAGTTTACAAGCAAGGTCTGATAATATGCTACAAAATATGCCTTAAGCTTAGAAGTCACTTCAGCTAGAGGTGTCTGCCAAGCAAATAAACGGGAATGTAAATATGAAGTCAGTGCAGTTGTCATTTGTCATCGGCACACGGTCTACTTGAAGACGTTTCTCTTGTTGTGTAAGATTGGCGAGATCTGCTTCATTACCTCCATTACTGCAGCCCATTTGCCTCATATCCAAATAAGGGGAGCCGAACCCGACCCGAGACATGATCCCTTCGTTCTTACTTAAACTGCTACTGGCCCGCTCTCTGTTCCTCTCTCTCTCTCTCTCCCTCTCTCTCTCTCTTGCTCTTTCTTTGGCATCTGTAGTCCATCAGAAAGAATGTAAAGACACTACCCATTATTTGGTTGACGATGGATCATCTGGCATGAATGGGAATTTTTGCACACAGTAAGTTGGTCAGTGTTGTTTCTTGAATATTAAAACATTTTCTTGCATGCTTTCACTTGCATAGACTTAAGTTTTAAATGTCTACAGATTAGTAGGTAAGCATTGCTCTTAGTTCTGCTTGTTTTGTTATAATTCATATTAGTAACATGATCTTTCTGTCGTGAGGCTGCAGAACAGGGTTTGGAGTGAAAGTTTCAGTGTGACATCATGAGAAACAGGATGAGATAACAGCATCCTTCGGAGAACCTCATTTCTCTCTAATAACTTCCAGCTTTGTCACAGTGCGCTTGTAGGAAATTCAGATGTTCTCTGCTCTTAACCCGTCTGTTTTACCCCAAAGCCCTTTTAATATCTCAAAAAACATAGTGAACTTTTGAAGCGTAAGGTTGATGTTACATGACATTTCCTAACCTTATGAGAACGGCTTATAAACAAAATGTCAAGTTGATAACATTAATCGCACATGCGTGTCTCTTTAAAACAAATATAACTCTTCACTCCTGCTGTTTATTGAATATGATTTATTTTTTCGTACAGCGTGTTTTAGCATTCTTTATAATTATAGTATTATAATTATAATATAATATGATTGCATGTGTGTGACTAAAAAACCAGAGGCATGAAACTGTAATGATATCTTTCGACAGGGTTTTGAATGGGTTAGAGGATCATACTAATAGAATTGAAAGCGCAAATTAGAGGTTAATTCCAAAATGACGGTCATTATTTAATTTAAAAGCATAGTTCACCCAAAAATGTCATCATTTATTCACCAGCATGTTGTTCCATGAACTATGACTTTTCTTCTGTTGTACATGAAATACATTTTGAGAAATTGTGTAAAGTTAAAGTAAAATATTTTTCAAGATGAAAGATTTTATTATATGTACGGGCAGGGCTCGACGTTAACTTTTTTGCTCACCTGCCAAGGCTTTCCAAAGGTACTGACATTTTCACTGGCCACAATTTTGACATTAATACCATGGGGAAAAATAATATTTTAATATTATCTCATCATTTGGCAGCAGGAATATTAGGCTGCCGTCACTTTAAGACCCGAGGCACAGATCCATTATTCGGTATACTTAAAACATAACTCACAGCCATTTTGACATTATTTTGTGCGGATTAGACCGATTAAGTGCAAAAATCTGTGAAAAAGAACTCAATTTAGTACTGGAAGGAGATTTTATATTCACACACTTTGGTGCGAGCACAAAATCTGCGGGAATGAGTAAAATTATGCACAATACGAGCAAAATCACAGCTTTTTTTTGTATTGTAAATGAGAAATGTAAAACTGGTCAGCTACTTGGATGCATTTGTGCATCATTTTTAAATAATAGTAGGTAAAAATGATTAAATTAGATGACATAACATAGTAATAAGGCAACAAGCTGTCAAATGTACAGAGATTGGCAAGAATAGGAGTACAAAAAAACACAGGCAGAAACAGATTATTAACACATTTTTGTGTTCAAACAGGTATGGAACAACATTACGGTGAGTAAATGATGGCCAAATCGTCATTTTAGGGTGAACTATCCCTTCAGTCTCAACAGACTTGGGCTGGAGTATAAACACACTGTACAAATAGTGTGTGATCTCTGGCTCTTGCTCTCATGCACAGATTTTGTGTACACGTGCTGCAAGCACAAAGCCAAACGCACAAATGCACAGGCCAGGGAATTGTGATAAGCGATCGTGGAGTGCGTCCTGGGGTTTGTTGAGACGGCCCCATGTGAAATTCAACAGTAGATTATGAAGCGGTCGGCCCCACCTCCCTCTGCCGTGTGCCAGAACGGCACCAAGTCCTCCAAAGACATAAGGGTCACTGAACGCTCTTTAAAGGCCTGAACCAGCCTCCAGGCTTACAGCAGCCCTGTGGCCACATCCACGCTAAATCTCACATGTGACTCTTACACAAGAAAAGCTGCTGTGAACCTAGTTTTTAGGGCCCAAGGGATCAATTGAAGGTTCTGAGGTGGATTTGCAAGGAGTTCAGTGAGTAACGTGAAGGCTTTTGTCCTTTTTCTGCTTAATATTAAATGTTAAACTTGGCATATTTTGTCAGGAAAAGGCAGCTTTAAAATGTCTGTCAGAGTTTATTATTAACCGTAGAATCTGAATGCGACGTGGATTGTTCAAGGATCGCTATTGAAATGCAAGATTTTCACTTTTCACGTCATTTCGTTGAGTCTGGAGTTCCCAAAGAAGTGCGAGATTTGAATAGGTTCACTCTGAATGAGGCAGACTATCAGCAATCATTGTTAAGTGTGCAGTTTGCTGAGCAGATTTAGGGTTCCCCTGTGGTTCAGTTGAATTGTGGGAACTGGTCTTTGTATTGTCATGCAGTGGTGCTGGTCATAGCCGTTTACTTTGTGTGTGTCTGTGACAATAACGGAGAATTTTTTGGTGTCTTATGCATGTCAGTCATAAGCAGCTCTTGTATGGTGGCCATTGTTTCTCAGTGTGGCGACAGCAGTGAAGTGATGGACGGTCCATTCCCAGCATTCCCCATCAAAGGTTAAGAACTGAAGATCAATTTTTTTTTTTTTTTGCTCCCATAAATCTAACATGCTCATTCCCAGCATAAAATTAAACTGGCATGAAAAGTAGCTAGTTTTACCTTCTTGACTGTATCAATTAAAATGATATCAATATAAAAATTACATTTTGCTTCATGAATATAATTAACAGTTTCATTTATGTATGAACAACAAATATGTATTACATTATATTTATTAGTTTGCGTTAAAACTGTGTAACCAAAAAAAAGTCATTTTATATGCAGTTCAAAAACATAAATGTAAAATTAGATTTTTGTTTAAATGTTTGTGTATTTGTCTTAATGTGCCACCCTGATACTGCATTCCATTTTTTTTTCTTTTTTTAATATTTTATTATATATTTCAATTGAATGGAAAAAATAACAAGATTTCAAATTAATGGCACAGTGTGAATTTTTTTCACCGCTAGGGGTCGCTAAACTCTTCAAAACAATAACAAAGGCGTAGTTTGATCGTTCGTTTTATTTCTCCTTTTGTCCCAAAGTTTGCTTGCCACGACCCATAATGTTTGAACGAAACAACAACAGCGCGCCGCTAGACGTTACGCAGCTGTCCGTGTCTGTTGCCATGGTTACTGTGCAGTACAAGCGGAAACCAGGGGTAACGCAGATATTACGTTACTGACAGGCGCAAGTGACGAGAGACTATTTAAAATTGTGAATTTCTCTGAATTCTTGGAAATATTTAGGATAATGCAAGTACATTTAGTTGAACGAAATGTATAACACCATGCAAGTGGTTTTTGAATATTTTAATATAAACATTTTACATATTGTGCCTTTAATATTACATATAAAACCGCTCATATGTTATTTAGTCAGACCTTTTGAGGTCGAAGACCAGTGCGTTCTGAAGATTAAGCACGTCCACTGACCATTATTTGGAAAAGTGTTTCAGGCTGTTCATTGCACTTTTTTGTAGAAATTGCTTAGAATTAAGGGACAAAAAACCCTGCCCTAAATAACAACAAAAAGCCTGTGTTTGCCAAAATATAGAAGGTCACATCTACTGTGTTGGCAAAACAGGACTGCATAGGGTTCCTCCCATGTTGCACGTAGTTCCTCTCAAAATTAGCCGTCAGGTGCATAACACTCAGACAGGACCGTCAAGTTTGACAGCTGGAATCTCGTGAATGAGACTGTACCGCAAACAGTCACGTTTACAACAGCAGAAATCGCTAAAACTGGAACTCCGCCACAATCTTTTGAACCGTATCGGTCCGGTCGTGTTGCTATAAGTGTTTTTCCTCATTAAAAAGCTATTCCATGCATACACTTCTCTTTATGCTTGGCGAGGCTGCTTTATTAGTAGGATACTAGATAGGGGGATATAATTTTCCCACTTTCGAGTGCTTATTAAAAGCTATGGTCCTTATGCAAAAAATCCTTTATGTAACTGTGGCTCTCTCACAATAAGAAAATCTATATCAGCAATGATATTTGTGTTTCAGGCTATCCAAACAGAATTAATTGATGTGTGATTGGCCGAAGCCAGCATTGTCTGGAAAAGAAGGCAACACTGGCGTGGATGCAAAATATTTAGTCAGTTCTGAAGAAGGCCAGACATCCATCCAGTGAGAGGGAGAGGGGGGTCATATAAGACTTCAGATCAGGACGAGATTTGGGATGGCTCTCTGCCTGGATGAAAGGCCTGTCATGGTGAAGAAATAAAAGCTGTTTGTTCGCTGGTCGGTCCTGCTTTCGAAAGCTCGCTTTCAATCTCACAAACGATAAAAAAAACAACATAACCTGTGCAACAACCAAACAAAAAGACAAAGTATAAAGCGTTTAACAGAACTGTATGAAATATAATGCCTCATTAGTGTGACTAGATGATTTACACTAGTTCTGTCTTTCTCGTTTTTTTTTTCCGTGGAATGATTAGAAGTTCTCCATACTGTTCTTGAGAACCTTATCGGAGAAGTGCTGGCACGACTCTAACCTCAGATGATTGTTCTTGGCAGAATGTGTGTCACACATGATTAATGCATTGAGGAAGTTATTTGTATGTCCCTCAAGAATATGGCAAAGGCGGCTGCTGTATAGTCTGCTTTTAACACAATGAAGGCCATCGTGGGGGTGAATGTGAGGTTTTAGCTTAAGCACAATTACTGGGATTTATTGGCAAGTTCACAAGTTCACCTTTCAAACTATGCCACTTTATACTAAGCTTTCACTGCACAGGCAAATTAAAGGCCTTGATATACTCGCAGAAATGTTCTTTTTCATTCTTCGCTTAGAGGTAAAGTAAGGTTCAAAATACCTTTGCAGAGCGACGATTAGATGAATATTTAAATATGTGCTCCACGCTTTCCTCAAAATAAACGCACAAAAATGACATTGGTGAGAAAACAGAGGCTAAGAAAGCATCTGATCATTGTGAAATGGATGCGTTTGCACCAGCTCTGCTATTCAGCGCTCCATCTAGTCATGTCACATTTATTAATAACGCTTTACACAATATATTGATTTAAAGCAAGCAGCTTTACAGCATTAAACGTGAAAAACGGTATCAGTGTTGCTTTCAATTAGAATTACAACTTAAATTTCTACTATAAAGCATCTCTTAGGTGTGTTCATGTTTTTACTCACAGTTCGACAGACTGAACAGAAGACATTAACACCGGCCAACTCGCCATATTGCCACTTTTGCGAGTTAAATTTTATATATAATATACACGTTTTTTGTAGTCTCTTATAAAGACATCTGCCATAAGTGCATTCAAGGGATAAATATCTTCGTTTTCAATACATATCGATATCTGACACGCTTCCATTACTCATTTTCTGCAGCATACACACACAATACCAGCTGCGCTTTCTCGCTCTCTCATCTCTCACAAACCCGCCTCTCCTCGCTCACTCATTCAATTTCTCCAGATAAATATTGTCGGTGTTACAGGGCTTGAATTTCAGCGTGGGATTGTGCGTATTGTTCAGAGTTTTACTCATTACAGCAGATTTTGTGCTCGCATCCAAAGTGCACGAGCATAAAGCCGCCTCTCAGTATTAAATTAAGTTATTTTTCGCTGCTTTTTGCGCTTCAAATACACACAAAATAATGTCAAAATGCCGGTCTTGGAGAGTATTCACGTAAACGCAGTCAGTAATGTTTTAAGTGATTGTAAACAGTTGAGAAAGAAAACACATGTGTAACAGTATAATGGATCCGTGTGTCACGTCTTAAAGTGACAGCAGCCTAATATACCTGCTGCCAAATTATGAGAAATATCTATTTTTCCCCATGGTATTGATGTCAAAATTGTGTCCGCAGTGAAAAACAAAAACGTACTTTGGTAAACCACTGTAGTTGGTGAGCAAAAAAGTTAACACGAAGCCTTGTAAGAGTTTTTCAGTGATCAGTTTTTTCCCTATTATAATTTTTTATGGCATAAAATAAGTCTGTTTTGACTTGTCTGATACAGTTATGTTTTAATTAAGAAATTAATTGAAAGTCCTACATAGGTCAACCAAATTGAGAGATAGACAGTCTGCAACTGAAAATCTTGTACTTCTCCCATTCGCACTGAACTCTGGTCCTGATTTGGCCCCTCTTCACTGTAACCCTAGACCACCCTGCATGTGCCGCTTTCCTACATACTCACTCCATTGAACCTTTTCACCTAGACTGTCTGTGACAGCTGCAGCTTTTGGGTCACATGAGACCTTGCTCTCAGTGTGCTAGAAGGATCCTCCGGTCACCCCGTATCAACCCTGAGGATCCGTGCTGACTCATTATGCCGGAGCGCAGCTCTGACAGCAAGCGCTCAGGGTGAATAAATCAAACCCAGTTCCAGTCAATAGCAACACTGAAATTATGCGGTTCATTAGTGGTATATTAATGCCAAGCTTTACAGTTGAGGCGAGATGCGGGATATGACGGGCTGCGGAGTAAATGCACTGATTAGATGCGTGTCAGGTGGGCTGTCACTGTTGTCATGGGATTTTTACAGAAAAAATGAAAAGAGGGCTTGATTTATGTGCAAATTCAGCTTTATCATGCAAATTGTGTCTGCTGAATTAGATTTTATAGGGGGTGAAAGGAGACTGCATCTTGTCCTCAAATACACAGCAAAAATAATTGTTTAAGAATTTAATTCTTACGTTATGGTGTCTGATGTAACTGTGGAAGCCTGTTTGTGATTAAAAAAATAAAAATGCTATTTGTGAAATATCATGAGAAATAGTCACCATTGTGAAATATCAAGTCTATACAGCTGTAAATGAGAGGTATTAAGTCATATTGTAATGCATAAAGTCACAATTGTGAGATATTCAAAGGGTTCAACACCGGCAACAGCAAGCCATAATGATTTTACGCTGCCTAAATGCGCTATAACATATTGTGAACAGCCTGAATGGTGAACGTTCATTTTAACGTCTCTGTTATATGCCACACAAGTCTTCAGTGTCGCAAAGGCAACATTTTTTTTATTAGTTTAACTTGGTGTACTAAAATATCTAAAACTAAAAATGAAATAAAAAATAATAAAAATCATATACATATTAAAAAATATTAGCAAAATGAATTCAAAATATTAATAATAATAGTATAGCCTGAACATTAATTTTAACGTCTCTGATAAATGCCGCACAAGTCTTCAGTGCGAGACCGTGTTCTTCATCTGTTTTCTGAGAGTTGATTGAATATCGAAAAAGTAATATCGTTGCTTTCAATGGAGAATAACAATAAAAAACACCTGTTTTCATCAGAATATCTTAGTTTGTGTTCCGAAAATGAACGAAGGTCTTATGGTTTGGACATGAGTAAGTAATTAGGCTGAGTAATTAATGACAGAAATTTCATTTTGAGGTGAATTTTTTTCATTGCGTGTGTTTGAAGGCAGCAGGGACTGGACGTGCCGAGTACTGTATTCAGCTGCTGTGTGTCAGTCATTCTCAAGGTATTCCAACCGTTCCTGCGTGTCTGCGGCTTCAAAGCCGGACTGAGACACACTGACCCTCCCAGCTAGAGTTTCAGTCCCTGTGCTGGACGATCAACCAGTGAATCACAAAGCACCTGCTGGATTATCAACACAGAGGCCTAAGAGGCCCAAAAGAGACCATAGTGATGCTATGGAAGTCTCATGGTCTGTATGAGGAATACTTTTTCAAGGAAATCTGATTTGGATAATCATGTCATAATGTGGTTTCATTTAGGTCCCAGCAGGGTAATTAGAGTTAACTGAAACTAAACCCATAAAAGGCATTTCTGTTGCTTGAAATGAAGTAAACATAACAGTAAATTATGTTTTATTATAAGTAAATAACAGAAAATAAACATTTACTGAAATAACATAAAAAATACTTATGTATTTCATCTAGTTGCAAAGGCAATTTTTTTTATTTTTTATATTAGGTTAGTTTTTAGCAATTTAGCATGTTTTAAAATTAGTTTAACTTGGTGTATTAAAATATCTAACACTAGAAATGTTTTTTTATTTTATTTTGTCTTTCTGCTAAAAAAAAAAGACTTTTTGAATATAAAAAAATGAATAAACTAATATAATTGATAATATTATTAGTATTAATAAAGAACAATAATAAATACTAAATTATACTAAAACAACACTATGTCCTGGTAAACATGATGATAATAATATAACTGAATTTGACACATCAATGGTTTGTTTGTAACCTGTGTTATATTACACAACGAATGTTATGAAATCCGAAGGCCGTGTTCTGCCCAGAGACTGTCACCACCTCCGTCTTCACAGGGCAGTTAGAGGTGACTCACACACATGCTGGTGCTGTGGTTAGCTGGCGACGTGCCAGTGAGAGAGTCAACGTGTGAGCATTGTCAGTGAGCGGAGTGAGGAACGTCATGCATTGAAAGGATTTCTAGGGCCAGACATGTTCTGTAATACTGTGGAGCTTGGCATAACTAAAGCATGACAGGTGATTGCTTTCCTAAGCTGGTGGTTTTGACATGGTCCAGCTCACAACCATTTAGAAATGCTCTAGTAAGCACCGAGATTACCTAAAAAATATACAGTAAAAAAAAAGGTGAATTGAATGCTTTTATTCAATTCAAATCATATGGATTAGTTTTACCACCATTAAGGATAATGGAAGCTCTCCATTCCACGAGAGGTTCTTTAAGAGCTGCTCACTGAGAGCCAAAGATTGTTCTATGGCATCGCTGAGAAAAAACAACAACTATATTTTTAAGAATGTAGCGGCTACAGCTACTTCTTTGCATTTGTGCTGTTGATTTTGAAAGTAAAAAGAATGGGTGTCAGACTTCAGGCTGCTGGTGAACGTGCAGATTTTGGTCCCCGCGGTCCAGTTTAAGATCTGACAAATGCAAACTTAGCTTTTATCATGAGCAGAGCAGGAAACCCATCCCATTAAAGAGTAATTATAAAGGACCACGGCTCTACGGCTCAGGGAGATCTGAGGACTGCCAATTCTGCAAAATCATTTTTCAGATAAGGAGACAGTTTGCTTAGTGCTGTAGTTTAACATTCGGAAACAATGGGGCCCGTTTTACAGGTGCCCTACTTGAAGTCCTGCATGTTTGCACAGTTTCTACATCAGTCAGTGACGGATAACAGCCTTACTACAGTATTATTTCATCCACACTATTGCTTGTAATGCAAATTACAATACATTGAAGATAAATGATGTCCGATCTTTGAAGTATTGGGAATGAACGCAGAACTTGCGTCTATAGAAATGCACCAAAAGCTCATAAATGTGTTGAAAAGAATGTGAAGTGATGTGTCAAAGTACGTAGACGTGCAGTTACAGCAATGTCTTTGAAACGGTCAGATTCAGCATTGCAACCAAACAACGCCAAGTTATAATTTATGATGATGTACTCTGAACATGCAAGTCCATTGGTTATCTGGGCTCTAAATAAGATTTACTCATGCAATGACTAATCTCAAAGTGACATGAAATATTTGGAGATCAAGTGTCGTAATTGGTCGGCAGCAACTCAAAAATGTGTTTGCCTTTGCCTTTCAAGCTTACCATGATGATGTTCTTTTTTCGTGAGTATAATAAACCAGGCTTTCTGTTCTTGGTTAAAACCCCATAAAAATTTAAAGGAGCATTGCCTCGTTACTCAAGTCCCTGTCTTGATTGAGTTTTTTTTTTTTTTTTTTTTCATGTTGCTGTTGTCATGTCTTTGTTTGAAGTGAGAAAAATGAGAAACGGAGCAATTGACTTGCTAAGCACTATCAAGAATCTTTCATCCCGGTTGCTGTGGCAATAAGCTCCTTTATCCTCGGTGGAGAGGGAAACGCTCTTTGTGTCCAATTAGAGACGTTACCCACCTCACCCCTGAAATAAGTATTTGCGGATTATTTTTCTAGAGCTCAACATAGACCCAAAGGTGTGTTGAATATACATATGGATTAATATTAACATTAAAGAATCCTGAAACAAAATGCATCACCGTTTCCACAGAGCAACAGAACTGTTTTCAAAATTGATTAATCATAAGAAATGTTTCTTGAGCAACAAATGATCAATATTAGATGATGTGACACTGAAGACTAGACTTTGATCACAGGAATAAATTACATTTTAAAATCTAAAAATGGAAATCTGTTAAAATTTTAAAAAACATTTCACAATTTTATATATATATACAGTACTGTGCAAAAGTTTTAGGCAGGTGTGAAAAAATGCTGTAAAGTAAGAATGCTTTCAAAAAGAAACTTGGTAATAGATTATATTTATCAATTAACAAAATGCAAAGTGAGTGAACAGAAGAAAAATCTAAATCAAATCCATATTTGGTGTGACCACCCTTTACCTTCAAAACAGCATCAATTCTTCAAGGTACACTTGCACAAAGTCAGGGATTTTGTAGGCATATAGTTAGGTGTATGATTAAACAATTATACCAAACAGGTGCTAATGATCATCAATTCAATATGTAGGTTGAAACACAATCATTAACTGAAACAGAAACAGCTGTGTAGGAGGAATAAAACTGGGTGAGGAACAGCCAAACTCAGCTAACAAGGTGAGGTTGCTGAAGACAGTTTACTGTCAAAAGTCATACACCATGGCAAGACTGAGCACAGCAACAAGACACAAGGTAGTTATACTGCATCAGCAAGGTCTCTCCCAGGCAGAAATTTCAAGGCAGACAGGGGTTTCCAGATGTGCTGTCCAAGCTCTTTTGAAGAAGCACAAAGAAACAGGCAACGTTGAGGACCGTAGACGCAGTGGTCGGCCAAGGAAACTTACTGCAGCAGATGAAAGACACATCATGCTTACTTCCCTTCGCAATCGGAAGATGTCGAGCAGTGCCATTAGCTCACAATTGGCAGAAAACAGTGGGACCCTGGTACACCTATCTACTGTCCGGAGAAGTCTGGTCAGAAGTGGCCTTCATGGAAGACTTGCGGCCAAAAAGCCATACCTCCGACGTGGAAACAAGGCCAAGCGACTCAACTATGCACGAAAACACAGGAACTGGGGTGCAGAAAAATGGCAGCAGGTGCTCTGGACTGATGAGTCAAAATTTGAAATATTTGGCTGTAGCAGAAGGCAGTTTGTTCGCCGAAGGGCTGGAGAGCGGTACACGAATGAGTGTCTGCAGGCAACAGTGAAGCATGGTGGAGGTTCCTTGCAAGTTTGGGGCTGCATTTCTGCAAATGGAGTTGGGGATTTGGTCAGAATTAATGGTATCCTCAATGCTGAGAAGTACAGGCAGATACTTATCCATCATGCAATACCATCAGGGAGGCATCTGATTGGCCCCAAATTTATTCTGCAGCATGACAACGACCCCAAACATACAGCGAAAGTCATTAAGAACTATCTTCAGTGTAAAGAAGAACAAGGAGTCCTGGAAGTGATGGTATGTCCCCCACAGAGCCCTGATCTCAACATCATCGAGTCTGTCTGGGATTACATGAAGAGAGAGAAGCAACTGAGGCTGCCTAAATCCACAGAGGAACTGTGGTTAGTTCTCCAAGATGTTTGGGCCAACCTACCTGCCGAGTTCCTTCAAAAACTGTGTGCAAGTGTACCTAGAAGAATTGATGCTGTTTTGAAGGCAAAGGGTGGTCACACCAAATATTGATTTGATGTAGATTTTTCTTCTGTTCACTCACTTTGCATTTTGTTAATTGATAAATATAAACTATTAACATGTCTATTTTTGAAAGCATTCTTACTTTACAGCATTTTTTCACACCTGCCTAAAACTTTTGCACAGTACTGTATATATACTTTAAAATTGTGAAATGTTTTTTTAAATTTAAAAAAATATAAAAAAATTATATAAAATATATATATGAAATATATATATAATATATATATATAAAAAACAAATATAACCTTATATATATATATATATATAATATTATATATATATATATATATATATATATATATATATATATATATATAAAATTGTGAAATGTTTTTTAAAATTTTAAAAATATAAAAAAATTATATAAAATATATATATATAATATATATAAAAAACAAATATATATATATATATATATATATATATATATATATATATATATATATATATATATATATATATATATATATATATATATATAATTGTGAAATGTTTTTTTAAATTTTAAAAATATAACAATATAACACATTAAGTGAAATAACCTCAAGGTCATATGATGTCCCTCGGGATATATCTCAGAACACCTTGTAGTCGTCTATACCATGCAGCAGTGCTGCTGAATCCATTTATCCAATAAGAGTGGTTTAATACTCATCAGAGCCAGTGGTGTTTGGGGAGAGAGGTGGTAGAGAAGCTGGGTCAATCGTTTAAAAGGAAGGGCACAGACAACAGCTGTAATGACTTTCTAGGAAGCAGCAGGCAGAAATGATGTCTGTGATCAGTAATTGAGAAATAATGGCCACTCACTGCAGAGCGAGGATATGTGCACCACGTCAAAGATGGAAGTAAAATGACCAAATCGCTCTCACACTATCAGGATAATTTTGATGGGAAGACATGGGATTGTTGCTCTCCCTTTTTTGCTTTTATAGGACGGACCATTCAGCAGTTACTAGTTCAGCTTTTTGAGATGCCTTTTTTAAACTTGCTGTTATCATTATCTGCTATTGGTTCCTTGAGTTGTTCACACTTACAGTAATTAAATCACTGAAGGGCACAAAGTCAGAGATTATTAAAGAGGCTATATGGCAACCTCCATTTCTATTATAGGCTGCATTGACTAGTCAGCCTGTTGATTAGTTCTGCCACTAGTTAACACACTGAGCTTATTTGATTAGACCTGGTTCTCAATCAGGGGGCTAAGGCCAACTCTGAAGCCTCAGGAAACTTCCAGGGAGCCCAATACATATTAAAATGATTTAAATGTAGTTATATTAATTTATTGTTTAAAGGGGACCTATTATGCCACTTTTCACAAGATGTAATATCAGTCTCTGGTCTGCCCAGAATGTGTCTGTGAAGTTTCAGCTCAAAATACCCCTCAGTTCATTTATTATAGCTTGTCAAATTTGCCCCTATTTGGGTGTGAGCAAAAACACACAGTTGTTCTGTGTCCCTTTAAATGCAAATGAGTTGCACTTTTCAAGTGGGTGGAGTTTTAACAGTTTGCGTTTCAGTTGCTCTACAACAACAAAGAATCTCACGCAGCCAAAATGAGGATTGCCAGTAATTGTGTTCAGACTTACATTGTTCAAACCGGAGTCGGACACTGATGGAAAGACTCAGGAATAAATTACAGCTTTTAGAATGAAACTTGACCTTTCTGAATGGTTGGTGGATAAATTTATTACTTTGAGGAGCAGTCCAGTGACGGCATGGCAAAAACATTAACAATAACACCCCCAGTGTTGCATGTTCCGGGGGGCAGGGATTATGTAAATTTTTGGGTTTGTGATGTCATCAACCCAGGAAGCTCATTGTAGTCCTTAAACAAATTCTGTAAAAGAAATCATCTCCCTTTGCATTGAACTTTGAGCTTTGGAACTTTGCAGATGTTGTTTATGCTCAAAAAGCAACATTACACACTAAATAAAGTTAAAAAAGTGAAGCACCCCTTTAATAAATTGCTAAAAAAAAAAAAAAAAGGTTTTTTTTTGACTAAATATTGAACAAAATATAAACAAAATGACATCATATTTTGAGTTTATTTCATCAGAAGTGCCAAAGGGAAATATCAGCTCAGATAATAGGGACTTCGGATATTGTCTTGGACAAAGGGGAACTTGGAGTCAGAAAGAACCTCTTTGTTAGAACCAACCCCAGACAGCTTTTCTCTCTGCCTAACTGTGTGAAAACAAACATTAACATGGATTTTTATTGCCTCCTTTTCTGCAGATTGGTCATGTTGTTCCTACGCTGAGTCCTGAGGTCCATCTCCTGCACCCATCCAGGAAGCTGCTTGCTCAAGCGGTGTCATGGCCACCCGTCTCCTCCTTGCAGATTAGATTTTGGGCTTGTCCTCCTAGAACCAGCATTGCGGCTCATCTGAGCGGGGCCCTGCTGGAGGCGACAGCTGCTCTCGGGGCCCGAAGTTCTCTGCCCAGCTTCACTGTTGGCTCCACAGGTCGACCAATGCTTAAAGGTAAAGAAACCCACCAATTTCTGTTTTTGTGATGGGGACACAAGGAGAATCACACCAGACATCCACTTTAAGGTCATTCCAAAAGAAGTTTAATACTTTAAAGTCAAGGAAGTGCAAAACCGTGAACAAGAAAAACTAGCACTGTTGAGGTACTATAACTAGAACCAACTTCTCTCGCCAACTGTTGGAGACCGAAGTTTCTTGTGGTCAAGCGACATTAACATCCTTTGCATTAAATTCCAAAACCACTCTCTTTTCCCCTTGCCTCACTGCTGAACACCCTTAAATACAATGTTTTCCCACCTTTAGTAAATTGGAACATACCATTTTGTGTAAAACTAACCCTTAACTCGATTTATTTTTGCAAGTTCCCTAAATCATAGTTAAGAGTAGAAAAACAAATATTGTCATTTGCTCAACTAATATTTCCTAAATTAATTAAAATGGGCATTCCCCTCCTTCCAGGGTGTGCACTTTCCTAGAGGTTAGGCCCTCTCCAACTACAGGAAATAATCCCAATATGCATGGTCTAAAGAATAATAAGGACACAGTTTTGAGGGATGGAGAAGCAACACTGGTTTCCCATCACAGTTTTAATGAAGCTTCCGAATCCGAGTGCTTCAAATAGAACTGAAACCTCTAAAATGATCTTTATTTGTATGTTTTCTGAGAGGAGTATCTTTCCTTTGTCCATCAAAAATGCCGTTTTTCTCTGTTCTCTTCACCACTCGCGCTTCCCCTTGGCACAAGTTTGGTGTCGTTTAAAGCGCAGCATTCCAAGTTTGAATATTCATAGCCAATTTTTGATAGCATGAGTCTGAACCAATGAAATGTGATTTTGAAACTCATGCTGATGTATGACATCTCATGATGACTCTCTGATGCCAGCAAATCATGCATCATTTTGAAGTTTTTTTTTTTTAGTAGAGATTGTGGAAATGATGATAACTCATTTTTGACAATTTGCACATTGCGACTCATTTTGCCAGCGTGGGTCACATATACTTCTGACATTGTAACAATACAAAGCTTGTTAAAAATTTGCCAACTAATCCTTAAAGTTATACAGTGCATGTTAGTGAACGAAATAAAACCGATTTATTTTCATCTTCCATGGCTCTTCAGTTATCAATATCGTTGCAAGATTAATGGAAATGTATTAAAAATGAATGAATCTGACACTTTTTAATGGATGCTAATTCAAATTTTACAAAGCCACAATAATAGATGCACCAAAAGTGGAAAATCGTATAGACACAACCACGTAAATTAGCATGAAATGTGTCTAGACACAGATTTTTTTTGTCCATCCCAATGTACATATTAATGTGGTGACTATTTTATGGATATACTGTGGCTACGTGGAATATACGACTCTAACCTGACAATTTGTTGCGTCTGTCTGAGGCTGACACTAATTTCTGCATGTTACACAACCACAGCCAAGACAAAACAATACTTTCTATGCAGGTCGAACAGATGCAATAGAAATAACTTTGAGGGTCTTTTTACTCCCTTGTGGATGGTTTTTTTTTTTTTTTAATTTTTATTTAAATAGCTCAAAGGCTGTTTTTTTCTCTCTCTGTGTATGGTCTTTGTGGTCAAAATGTCCAAAGATTTGGTTTGATTGGAATGTGAGGATCATTCCCAATAGATTACAAACTTTTGTTTTCTCAGATCGCGCCTCCCAGTGTTGACTCGCGACACCAGAAGAAGCTGTGATTTCCGACATATTTCAAATTTCACGAGCTACTTCATCTTTTTAAAGAAATGTTCTGCGTTCAAAGTAATGCATTTGTGCGTTTTGTATTTAAAATCGTTCAGGAAAGATTTTCCACATTGATTGTTGAAGCTAGCCTCAACCACAATAATAGTGAGATAATATTTTATGCATGAGAATAATTCTTTCTTTTAAGATAATTCTTATAATCTTTGCTTTATTATTGAGTTTTCAGAGTGTTAGTGTTTTATTCGGAAGAGAACAGTGCAGTTCTGCTTGCTGAAAGATGATTTATGCGGAGGCCTCTTACAGGCGCCGCAGAAGCAGGTTATGAACTAATGAAAATAGTCTCTCCTCCATCGAGGACTGTGTAACGTGAGTGACGCGGGGGAGAAGGGCGTCTGTCTCTGACTTCCTCAACCCTCGCCTCTTTCGCTCTGGCTCGCCGACCAATTCAAACAGCACACTTCAAACGTCTGCTTTGATTTGCAAAAAGTCAGACGGTGCTCTCCCTTTAATTTGATTGTGGCCGCATTAGCTTATCAGCTGGCGTTTGTCCATTTGCAACCTTCAAGCCCTTCGTGAGACTTGTCGGTGTAAAACAATCCTCAGTGATTTGAACACACTGGCGCTCTGGACCGATTCCAGGTGACATGACGTCTGTGTGGGATCATGAGTCAGTGACCCTGGTATTCATGGCCTCATAATTAAATACACAAGCATTATTTTTCTCTCGCGAGCTATGGGAAGTTCAGGCATCTGGGCCAAAATGCAATCTGGCCCCTCTCGATGGACATTCTCACCATTTTTGGGCTTTTAAAACATAGTAAGACGTAAAGATGTTCTGCAAATCAAGTGACACCAAAAATCTCATTGTGTGCTGAGCTTTATTAGCCGTTTTGGGCAGCAAAGTTGGTTACAATCTGTAGTTGTAGACCGTTTTGTTGGGTTGGGCAGTGAAATGTTTTTGTTTTTGGGGAATGAACCAATGAGGCCATGGTGCATATGGTTAATTTTTTACCCCATACAGATGTCTCATGTTTATTTTAGGAGATGGCAGTGCTGTGCACCTGAAATCTGTTTTGAATGTTATCATTTAAAAAAAAAAAAAAAAAAAAGGGGTTTTATGCCATTCAAATGCAAATAGCTAGTAAAGATTCAACTTGATGATGAAAAAGATATTCAAATCGTGCTTAACATGAACAAGCTTGAGGAGCTTTTGCTCTGGATGTATTGCATCCTTGCTGAATAAAAGTATTAATTTAATCTTACTGACTGTTTTGTACACAAAAATACATATTCCTATGAGTTTCTAAAAATGAAATCACTAGCATGACTCGCCAAAAAAAAAAAGTCATTATTGATGCCTTTTTGATGCTTTTTGAGGAGGTAGTCGCTGATATTTACAGCGAGTAAAATTCACAGACAACTTTAGCCCGGCGGTGTGTAAAATGGGTTGTATAAACCCCTTAAATTTACATTGGAAGGTCCCAAGCGATCTGAATATCTGTACATTCAATATTTGGGGAGACCGAACATGCAGGAATCATATTTAAATAGTCTTTTTGCAGTTTGATATTTATAATAATCACTCGTGATTTGATTTTAGTGTTCTAATCTAATTTTTATTTATTCATCAAAAACAGCGTTGGACAGTAAATTCTGTTTCTATGACTGGATTCCGCGATTCCGTCCGCGTTTTCTGCATCACTGAAATCAGACAACCCTAATTTCTTATAAAGCACATTTCTATTTTATAAAGCGCTATTACTTTAACTGAATATTATAATGTAGATGTGTTCAGGGCAGGACTCTTCTCAAACACGTGAAGTTTGAGGCAGATTGGAGATTGTATGAGTTACAACAACTTCCTGTTTCATGGTGTTAATCGCATATATTAGCACGTGGCCGAGTGTTGCGTGATTTAACGTGTTCATGGCATATTTAAATGTGTTTCAGGGAGTGAATTGCAGTGTAAAGCATGCCATTTCCTGTTGCCAACAGGTGGCGCGATGACTTACTGAATATTGTCACAAAGATTTCTTCAGGCCAGGACTTTTATCAAACTTGTGAAGTTTGGAGCAGGTTGCCCAAGTTACAACAACTTCATATTTCATGGCAAAAACATCATATTTTGTCAGGCCACCACAGCGAAAACTCAAGATCTTCACAATTTAACGTTACTAAGGCCTTTTATATTTGACTGGCCAAAAATGTATCTGATAAAATATTTTTTGGTAGGTATTGGGTTGTTACATGTGTCTACCGAATTTCATAGTTGTATGTGAAATGTAGAAGGGCGAAGGGCGCTTGCTTGAATTTTTATAGGTGGTGCTATTGAGCCATTTTAGCACACCTAATTCTGAAACTCATATCAGACGTAAGTTTTTAACACTTCTGAAGCGTGTGCAGAGATTTCAAGCATTTTTAGATTTAACCGAGCAATTACAATAGTGTCCTCACATCATCGGTGCCTCGGGCCCTAAAAATTATTAATAGGACCTTGAAGTCGATCGGATAACCATTGAAGGGATGATAAAATCGAAGTGATTACCAAAGTGTCTACCAGCGACATTTTTTTAACCAGCTGCAATCGATGCATCATTCATGAAAACTAATCTGAAAATGTCCATGCTGGTTACGTCCCTTATCCACCAAAATGGTGCTTCCTGCAGTTTTTTTTTTTTTTTGTCATGTTATCCTAGCTTTTGTGTCATTGCAAAGGATCCATCTCTACGATTCGTCTCTCATTTATGCTGCAGCAAAGGTTATTAACTGCATCCACAGGGGGTCAGGTTCACTCCAGAACATCTTTTATATGGGAGCAACAGGTGGTTTTCTTCATTTCCAGTTGTATCTGCAGGTTTTTATTATAGAGGGACACTCATTTTAGGAGAATTATAAAATATAGAGTTGTGTGGTTGAATTAGGACACTCAAAAACAATACGAAATTATGCAAACAGCGTTTCAGTGGTGGTAAATGGAGGTGGACCGGAATAGTGCCGGCCGGGTCAGGTCAGGAGAACACAGTCACTCACAAATGTGCTGAATGAGAGGCAGCTCTGTGCTCGCAGGAAAAATGCAAACTCCGAGACCTTTACCGCTGGAGGTGAGGCATTACGCACAGCCGAGGGTGTGTTTAAATAGCACTAAGGTTTTGGGGAGCGTGCTGGTGGCGTATTTTGTGTTATGAATGCATTTGCAGGAAATGGATCTTTTTCTGTGTCAACTGAGACTTATTTTACTTTACTGTCTTTTGTATATTAAAGGGGTCATAAATTGCGAAATCACCTTGAGCTTTTGAATATAATAATATAAGAATATCCGAACTGAAAACTTCCTTGTTAGTCCAATAAAAGCTTTTATTGACACCAGGCCCAGCGAGGGACTCATCCCAGAATGTGCCCATCATAAAAAGTAAAACGCCGCCTCCACAGAAGAAGAGCTTCATACGCTCAACATGTCTGTGATTGGCTTCAATGCTCATCACTGCAACCTTTCATGCCATGATCTAAATATAATGCCATAGATTTAAATTTAATGCTATAATCAACACTCCTGGTGATTAGTTAACCTTGAGAGCTGTAATGGTAAAAAGTGCTAAAAGTTTTAAAGAGAATAATACGTAGCTATTTCAAATGGAAAGATAGGTAGTCGTGGCCTAGTGGTGAGGGAGTCGGGTTTGTAATCTGAAGGTTGCAGGTTCGATTCCCATGCCGGCAGGAATTGAAGGTGGGGATCGTGAATGAACAGCACTCTCTCCACCTTCGATACCTTGACTAAAGTGCCCTTGAGCAAGACGCCTAACCCCTAATTGCTCCCCTTGTAAGTCGCTTTGGATAAAAGCGTCTGTTAAATGATGGAAATGAAATTAAAAATGAAAGATGTTAGCTAATCACCAATTTTCGATGTAAAAAGCATACTAACATTATAAGTGTACCCCAGGAAACATTATAAAACAATAAAACAACACGGTTCGTGACCCCTTTAAAAAAGAATATATCAAATTTATATATGAAATAAATGAAAAATGCATTTTATTTCTCACTCTCGCGTAGTTTCAAACCTCTACGGCTTTATTTTGTCTGTAGAACTTTGTAGAACTGAGAATATTTTTCAGAAGTATTTTAACAGATTGTTCATGCTGCTTACATAATGAAATTCGACTGTTACAAAGGGCTTTCAAACTCCAAAAACCACCATAAAAGTTGAAAATCGACAAACCCAGCGATTGGGTTGTTTTAAATGTTTGGTCAACGTGCCGGGCAGTTTTATTGAACTGAACTATTGTTTAAAAATGACTATATGGCTGGCTTAAAATGAACCCAAAATAGGTTGGAAATTAAAATCAGACAATTACTAGAGGCAACAATAGCAAAATGAATTTATTTATGAAACATGTTCATTTCCGATATACTTTGGGTTGATTTTAAGCAAGCAATACAGTAATTTTTAAGAATTAGTTGAGTTGAATAAAACTACCTAGCAGGTTGGGCAAACATTTAACCCAGTTTGTTTGTCCATACTTAACATTTGCTTTTAAGTCTACTGAAAGCCTTTGATGAGCAGGCCAAAACAGCTCTCAATCGTACCTCTTCATACTTTGTTTTCAGCACACGAGAACCAACAACATTCGGTGTCGTTGGTGTCAAACCTGGCGTTGCGATTCTTGACAGCCCAGTATTTTTGAGACCTCTTTGTGGGAGGAAAGTGAATAATGACTGTCGCAAATCTTTTATATGACTTCAGAAGACTATAGTGCGGGCAACTTTCACGTGACTTTAACTATACTTTTGTCCATATTAGAGCTCGACTTCCCTAGCTCACAGTTTGCTTTAGTTATATAGGAAAGCATTATTTGAACATTCTTTTTGCGTGCCATTAAAGAAAGTCATATGAGTATGGAAAGATATGAGAGGCCAAATGAACTGTTGATATTGAAGTTGTGTAAGAGTTTTTTTCTAAATGCAGAAACTGTCACGTCTTTAAAGGGATAAAATTGATTTCAGTTGTTAATGGCCTTGGGTTTATAAATGCGATCCCAGGATCTACAGGAAAGCTTTTATCTGTGCTTAATGGAGCTTGCATGTGGACCATAAAACCATATGAGTTCTTGTTCTTCGATCAGTCTCTCTCAGTATGTGCTGGGAAGGTTAATGATGGAAACAAGTCCCATACCAAAATTTATGACTCAAATGCCTATAAAGTCATTGTTTGCCTATCAAATTCTCACTGGACTCTTACCCAAGTCAAGCACCGAGCTCTTTACCGGTGATCAGAGCTTGTTTGGGTGCTCAATATCTCTGCCCTCCACTTAACACTATGAGTTGCTTTCATCTATGAGTAACATGACCTGCCAGGAAGGAGCAGCCAATGGAGAGAGTAAGTGCATGAGTGTGTGTATGTGAGAGAGAGAACAAGAGAGAGAGGGTGGGGAGTAAGAGTGGCCAAACAGTGTGTGTGTGTGTGTGTGTGTGTGTTTGTGAACAAGTGAGATATGCGGCGAGTCAGATTTGTGGTAGTAGAGGGCTGGCAGCTGCAGTCAGGCTGAGTTGAAATGTGGCTAAGCACCTCTCGCCGCTGCGGCGTGAAGCAGGGAGTCAGGGAGCCGCTTGCCGCTACGACCACAACCATGAAACACTCCCACTCGCAGAGGATGGACTACAGGCTACTCAGTAAGTGACGCTTAAACTCTTCCATACACACAACAGGCAGTGGTGTCACTTCAGTATTTTATCAATGGTGCTGTTCTGGTGGCTGGTGCCCGGTGTCACGGACTAATGTGTTGGGGTTTGTTTTCAGTGCGTAGAGTTAACCGTGAACTGGATTTTGGTTTGAGACGAGATTCACCAAAAACATCCCTGACATCGATTTTTAGTTATATTTTATTGCTTTATTTTATTTAATTTTTTTTTTTTTCCTGTCTTGATGAATTCAAGATTAGTAAAGTCCTTTTTTAACTGCCTTGAACCTAACAGTGACAGATTGATTAAAATGACTGTGTAGTGAGTGTGTAGTTTGATCGCACATCCACAGGTGCTTTTGAAAGAGATTTCTATTTCGCAAGGTTATGATGTTCTGGAGGCTTTCACTCATTTGTTACACGAACATGAAACACAGTAGTGCTCAAGGTTATTCTGAATTGGGTTTTTTTATTGCGTCTTCATTTGAAGCACAATTCTGGAGGTTGTAGAAGAGTCAAGGGGCATTTAATTTCATTACTCACTGAATAATGCGAATCTACCGGTTACCATGTGGTATAAGAAGCATTTACAGTGTGTGTATGTGTATATATATATATATATATATGTGTGTGTATGTGTGTATATATTTATATGTGTATATATTTATATGTATATGTGTTTATGTGTGTTTGTGTGTATATATATATATATATATATATATATATATATATATATATATATATATATATATATATATATATATATATATATATATTGTGTGTGTGTGTGTGTATATATGTATGTGTGTATGTGTATATATGTATATGTATGTGTATATATTTATATGTGTATATGTATATACACATACATATACACACACACACATACATATATATATATATATATATATATATATACAGTACTGTGCAAAAGTTTTAGGCAGGTGTGAAAAAATGCTGTAAAGTAAGAATGCTTTCAAAAATAGACATGTTAATAGTTTATATTTATCAATTAACAAAATGCAAAGTGAGTGAACAGAAGAAAAATCTACATCAAATCAATATTTGGTGTGACCACCCTTTGCCTTCAAAACAGCATCAATTCTTCTAGGTACACTTGCACACAGTTTTTGAAGGAACTCGGCAGGTAGGTTGGCCCAAACATCTTGGAAAACTAACCACAGTTCCTCTGTGGATTTAGGCAGCCTCAGTTGCTTCTCTCTCTTCATGTAATCCCAGACAGACTCGATGATGTTGAGATCAGGGCTCTGTGGGGGCCATACCATCACTTCCAGGACTCCTTGTTCTTCTTTACACTGAAGATAGTTCTTAATGACTTTCGCTGTATGTTTGGGGTCGTTGTCATGCTGCAGAATAAATTTGGGGCCAATCAGATGCCTCCCTGATGGTATTGCATGATGGATAAGTATCTGCCTGTACTTCTCAGCATTGAGGATACCATTAATTCTGACCAAATCCCCAACTCCATTTGCAGAAATGCAGCCCCAAACTTGCAAGGAACCTCCACCATGCTTCACTGTTGCCTGCAGACACTCATTCGTGTACCGCTCTCCAGCCCTTCGGCGAACAAACTGCCTTCTGCTACAGCCAAATATTTCAAATTTTGACTCATCAGTCCAGAGCACCTGCTGCCATTTTTCTGCACCCCAGTTCCTGTGTTTTCGTGCATAGTTGAGTCGCTTGGCCTTGTTTCCACGTCGGAGGTATGGCTTTTTGGCCGCAAGTCTTCCATGAAGGCCACTTCTGACCAGACTTCTCCGGACAGTAGATGGGTGTACCAGGGTCCCACTGTTTTCTGCCAATTGTGAGCTAATGGCACTGCTCGACATCTTCCGATTGCGAAGGGAAGTAAGCATGATGTGTCTTTCATCTGCTGCAGTAAGTTTCCTTGGCCGACCACTGCGTCTACGGTCCTCAACGTTGCCTGTTTCTTTGTGCTTCTTCAAAAGAGCTTGGACAGCACATCTGGAAACCCCTGTCTGCCTTGAAATTTCTGCCTGGGAGAGACCTTGCTGATGCAGTATAACTACCTTGTGTCTTGTTGCTGTGCTCAGTCTTGCCATGGTGTATGACTTTTGACAGTAAACTGTCTTCAGCAACCTCACCTTGTTAGCTGAGTTTGGCTGTTTCTCACCCAGTTTTATTCCTCCTACACAGCTGTTTCTGTTTCAGTTAATGATTGTGTTTCAACCTACATATTGAATTGATGATCATTAGCACCTGTTTGGTATAATTGTTTAATCATACACCTAACTATATGCCTACAAAATCCCTGACTTTGTGCAAGTGTACCTAGAAGAATTGATGCTGTTTTGAAGGCAAAGGGTGGTCACACCAAATATGGATTTGATTTAGATTTTTCTTCTGTTCACTCACTTTGCATTTTGTTAATTGATAAATATAATCTATTACCAAGTTTATTTTTGAAAGCATTCTTACTTTACAGCATTTTTTCACACCTGCCTAAAACTTTTGCACAGTACTGTATATATGTATATATGTATGTGTGTGTGTATATATCTCCATAATGCAACTGTAGCATTAATAATAGACCAAATCACATTAATGCATGTAATTTCAAGTGAACCAATCCAAAATGTTTTCAGGCAGAGAGAGGGAACTCTAAGCATTTAAGTGAGTGTCATCACTCTAACGGTTTTGTGATTGAACATACTTTGTTTGTTCCAGCTGCACACGGTCTTCCCTACATGTTCAAGAGAGCAAATGTAATATTATTTGTACGGGTTATATAGGACTTCTGCAAAATAACTAACCTGTAACTGCCTAAGTGGACAGAAGCACTGTCTATTAATGATTTATTCTCCTTATATTGTAAGTCAAACTCAAACATGCATAAGCCAGACTGTTTCTGTCCGAGATGAAGGCTCCTTTCTCCTAAAGTTCTTGACTGATTTTTGACCGGTTAATGTGTTGCATCAGCATCACGTCTAAATAAATTGGTATATATCTGCTTTTTCTGTTAATTGCGTATTACGGACCGTGTTTGCATATACCTAGAGACATAAACATGAACTATTGGCCTGGATAATTGACAAAAATGGGGATTGCACCTGCAATGCTTCAACACTTTTCACTATTTGTTTATTACAGTGTCTGTGAACGCAATCACATTTTTTTTTCTAATTAATTTAGCAGCTTTAGCATACACACATAGGATCAATAGGGATGATTTTTGCAGGAAGCGCACCTCAGCTGTTACAAAACGAGCGCTGCTTTGAGACCTGCATCATGAGTGGCCCATGCATAAAGATCAGGGCGGCTCATTCACAGCCTAATGCGGTGTATTAATTTCCCTCCGTTTGGCTTCAAAAGATGCCGTGTGTGGAGAGGAGGACACAAGGCAGATGCATGAGATGGCTAATGAAATGCAAATGGATGTGAGACAACAGCATGATGCTGCAATGTACTTGAAATCACCTCAGAGGAACTCTTTGCATGATTGGCCATTGGCCTATTTTATACAACATAAAGGATGTTACTCAACCGCTCAGGTGTATTCAGCCCCCCCTCCTCCCAAGTAGTTTGATTTACTTCGTAATTGCGTAACTGAACTGCAAAGGATTTGTGTTTTTATGCTAGTTAGCAGCTTACTTATATTCCGTGTTGATAAAAGTTTCATAATTTTTACTTATTATTTGCTTCTGTTCAGAGTATTATGTCGTTAGCTTAGCAACATGCTATCCCCAAAAATGTCTATCGTTCCGAACGGCATATGTGGTTTCGATATGATGCCGCATTTGAGTCTGTGCTAGAAACACACCCTCATGTTCTGTCAGAAAGCTTTCGACTGCAATACACAAATCAAACGACGGTCGCCATGGTGGCGCGTCGAGCCGAAGGAGTCTGCAAACACTGCTTTTGACAGCTGATCCTATCCAGACAAGCATGATTCACAGTATTTATATTATTTTTGCTTGACCTGCCCTGGCGCACCATACCAGCATAACCGTTTTCTGATCACAATCTCAGGCGAGAGTGGAGGAAATAGTGGAGATATGTAAATATACAAAGGCTTAATGAAGGATGACTGTACCCAGTGATGTTAAGAAGTGCTCCATCAGTGTCACAGTATATGGGTTGTTTTGGATATTTACAACTTGTATAGCATCTTCCATTGTTATTAAACTGCACCGATGAGGCCACGGTGCCACACAGTGTATATCATCAAAGTTATTTGTTTTGTCTTTTGCGGGTACTCTCTGCTTCTCTTTAATTACTGTACTTTATTGTATTATGATTGGTTTATCTACGTCTATGTTTATCTTCCTCCTTTGCGCTGCGCTGTACTGAACAATTACCACCAACCCTGTTGTGCGGCAATAAAAGATATTGATTTGTGTTTGTTGACGTGAAAATGGTTGATTGAATTTATAAAAGAAAGAAATGTCCCATGTGATGACTGTGTTCCAAAACGTACTGACCACACATGCAACTTTGTCTGTTTTAATTAGGTTTTAGCTAAACTTTCCAGCACATAATGAATTTGATTTTTATAATTAATGTTTCCCCTACATTGTCCACCATCTTGGATTTATTTTTGAAGGATGCATGTAATTCTACCTTAGAATATAGCCAAAGACAGGATACGTCTTGGGTAGAGTAAGTTTTCTTCTTAATTTTTGAAACATGATTTGAATCAAGACACTCCAATGATGCCTTAAAATTTCGTGTGTGTGGAGTGAGACATAGATATTTTGGAACAGAGTGGGTGTCTTTTAAAATGGTAAACCAAACCAGTTCCATTGGGCATATCCCATTTGAATGGCCATGTTTACAAATCTGGTTGTTCATTGTGTGAACAGAATAGTACTTATTCAGTTTGGTTATAAAAGATACTGAATGGTGCACACGTGTTGATGGACCGATCATGGTTTTTCATTGCTTATTCTGATTTTTTTCTTTTTTAGTTTACAAGCAAATTGGCCGATTTAGGTACTGGCTGCTGCATTGGCTTTTTTATCTTTAAACAAATTTATTTTTTGTTTTTTTTGCTCTTTTTTTGCTCTTGCAAACTGGCCTGAAACAAAATATATGTATATATATATATATATAGCCATTTGAAATTAGAGTATTCATGATCCAAACAGATGCTACACACAAGTAGCATGAACAGACAATTGTTTTTGAATGAAATCATTTCAAGATTTAAAGCAAAAACCGAATGGTCTGACTTTAGATTTGTGTAATTATGCTACACAAGACACCTGCGCAAAACAAAAACAGCAGACGATCTGAATGAAAATGCAAATTCACTATCTGACAGTAGGTGGCGCTTATAGAACAGAAGCAGTTTCTTTGGGCACTTATAAACTCTACTTTATGTGGAACAGAGGGTTAAATGCCATCAAAACTATCTGAAGACTGTCAGTTCCTTTGAAGAGAATCATTCATATAAACCCTCACCCCCAATTCAATATTTCTATTTTTCTTCATATTTTGAGCATCGCGAACACTGAGCTTGCTGTTCCTGGTACAGTATTTTGTCTGCCGGTGCATCTCTGTTCTCTTCTTTGCATCCGTGTTCAGCGTGTCCCGTCTCTGGCCTGTTTTAACGTCCTGTTTACAGACATCATAATATCAGATAATTTGGGAAGTGATTGCAATTCAGTTTGTGTGCAAGGCCGGAATAGAAATCGGCCAAAATGAACTAAAAACCAACTGAATTTTGAGTGTAAGACTGGTTCATATGTTGTCGTTGTTGTTCTTTGCTGTGAATCTGCCAATGAAAAATTAAAGAAGTGAGAGAGAGTGATTTTACAGTTAGAGAAAGAAATTGACTGTTACTTTTCTCTTAAGATATTATTCAGTAATCTCCACCGTCTCTGTCTCTCTCAGAACGGCAGCTGTGCAGCTCCATGGCCAACTCCAGCATCCTCCCGTCTGCCGTGACGGGCATCAGTAAGGAACTAGCCGATCTGCGGCACCTCATCCAGTTTCCAGAGGAGATCGCCACCATCCTGACTGAACAGGAGCAGCAGCTGTACCGTCGCGTCTTCCCCCTTGACTACCTCAGCTTTCTCACCCGAGACCTGGGCAGCCCAGAGTGCCACAAACGCCATCCGCACCTAAAAGCCTCCCTGTCCGCCCCCATCATGCCCACTCAGAATGACCATCACAACTCAGTACAAGATCTCGTCACAAGATTCAATGAGGTGAGCATTTATTAATGGTGCACATTCATACAAAAGGAAGTGGAAATGGAAGGGCAGAAAAGTAGCTTTGGCTTTTGTAGAAAAGTCGAGTTGGACACGGCAGGACATTTGTCATAGTTGGAAGGCTTATTTGCCATCATAAGTGTCTGTTCTATTGCCGGTTTTACTTGGATCTTTTCAAGTTCACAAGGAGTTCCTACTTATCCAAACAGATGTGAGTTTATTGCAGTTGTCTTAAATATTTGATGCCAAGAGTGCCAGAAGAAAATTGTGTCTCTCCTTTGAATGGGGTTTGAAGAAAGTGATGTCACCTCTAAGGTACACGCTCGTCTTTCGATCAGCTGGTTTTGATTTTCAGAAACAAAATGGACGTCAAATGTGTTTTTGCCATTTTGGCTGAACTCTAAGACTTAAAACATGAAAATGTCAAATGTTGAAGCTTCAAAGCTGGTTATGTTTCATGAAAGAGCAGACGGGTTACGACTGGAAATAACATGTGAAATAAAGTTTTGCAGATGCTTACAGTCATGACAGCAATGCTTGTTATGCAAGACTCACAACTCGGTTAAAAAGACCTTCACATTGTCAGTCTTTGAAATCTCTCTATCATCTTGTCAAGTCGCGTAATGCTCTGAGGAATCGTCTTTCATCATTGAGTGCAGTTCCTTGAAAGTTTTTATCCGCTGCCTAGTTGATCAGAAGAAACGTTCCTGGTAGAAGGGAGTTCACTCTATCACAGGCTTCTATGTGATGTAATACTATCACAGCATAAAGTGAATGGATCACATAACAGGACTATGCTTTATCCCTCCGAGCATTAATCCTAGTGTCCTTTGTGAAGCAGTCAGAAATTCCTCCTTCAGATGGATTTGGTTCGCTCTTTTACCTTAATGCTTCCTTGTGGACTAATTAATGCCCCAGCAATGTGTTATGTTATTTTGGTTGTGCCACTGGGTGTCCATACACAATCTAGGATTTGTTGTCTTTGTTGTGGTCAGGTCTTGCCACCTTTGAAGCCCCTTCCAGGGTGCAGTGTCTCTGGCAACTCTTACGTAAGTTTTTAATGTGTCAAATCTGCTGTCCGTCCGTCCGCTGCTGGCTGGTTGGCTTGCACAGTAACTCAAGAGCAGCAGTCTCTCCGGTGGAAAGCTGGCAAAATGTCACGAGCTCCAGTGTACTGTCCCCTCACATTAAACGTTCCTGACCATCCGGACCCCAGCACAACTGTTTATGTAACTGGCTGACTTTCTGTGAGGTGTTTTTAGCTACAACACGCCATGGTATAAATATTTGTTCTCAAACTGATTGCTGTTAGGAGCGCTCAGGACAAGAGACGGTCATTTTCTGTGACTTTGTATTTAAAGAAAGTGTGAGTGGTGATTAACCAAACTGGACTCGAGCGTTCTTGGTGGTTCCGGTTGCATAGGTGTTCTGAGTAGTCTTTAGCATGTTGCTATGCAATTGCTTGGATGCAAGTGGTCAGGATATTCAAAGAAACAAAACGATATTTCACAGGAATTCACAGGAAAGAACCCACAAATGAAAATGATCCCATGATTTACTCACCCTCAAACCATCCTAGGTGTCTATTACACTTCCGACGTAAGTTAGTTTAGTTTAATAAATTATGGGGTAAGTTGTAAATATGGATATTTCTCTTGCAAATACCCATCACGTCTCTTCAGATGGTCTTTGTTAACCCCCTGGAGCCATGTGGATTACTTTTATGGTGGACAAATGCACTTTTTGGGGCATCAAAAATTGTGAACGCCGTTATTAAGCTTGGAAGATATACTGTGATTGTGTTCGTCTGAGAGAAGATAGTCATATACACCTCGGATGGCTTGAGGGTGAGTAAATCATGGAATAGTTTTCATTTTTGACTGACAAAGCTGACAAATGAAAAATTAACAGTAGAGATGTGATTACCCCCCCATTCTGTGAGTTCAGAAGATTTTAAATATAGCTCAGCAGTTGTATGGACCACTATCATAACCATAAAGATATAGCAGTGTGTTTCATTATATGGAAAAGGGTGGCAAGGAAATTCTTCGAAAATTCAGAAATACATATTGGTACAAGATAATACAGGATTTGGCACAAAATGTGCTTTAGTAAATGCATAATGACCGGATTTAGCTTTTTAGATGAACTGTTACTTTAGCTATGAGGGTGTGTATAGTCTAGAGACTAGGGGTGGAAAACTCAGTTCCCAGAAAGTTTTGCTTCAACCCTAATGAAACGCACCTGATCCAGCTAATCAAGTCCTTCAGGATTATTTGGCTGTGTCTGAAAGCTTAAATATCCTGCCTTCAGAGTCTGCATTCCAAGGTAGGAAGGCATCAAGGCACTTCCCAATCCAACGCTACCTTTACTTCCTTTCTTCTGAGATACAAATATTTGAAGGCAGCATAGATGTATCCTTCACTACCTTTGATATCCCACAATTCTGTGCTTTCCCTTCTGTGACAGTTGAGCTAAAAAAAATAAAGGTCGCATCTGAAAGTTGTGGTTGGTGGTCAGTTTGTGTGTAAATATACCTTTTAAAGCCAATGCGGTGTAGATCATTAAAACATTACACTGCCTCAAAAATCTGTCCGAAATCAGCTTTGTGAGGTACCCTTGTCTGTAAACACTGCCTACAATGTCATTGCCTGATAAGGCAGCAAGGCAACATGTCAGCTGGCTAAGCTCTTCAGCTTTTGAAAATTACTGTGTGTTGGAGCAGGGTTGGAAGTAAACTCTCTATTACTGTGGCCCTCCAGGAACTGAGGTTTGCACCCCTGGTCTAGACCCAATCAATGGCTCCTGTTATCTGTGTTAGTGTTACAGGATCCAATGGGCTCAAGTCTACATGTGCACTCAAATCTTCATTTTTCTTGGAAATGTAAATTAAATCATGTTTGAACTCTGGATTTAGTTTAAAGCTAGAGATTTATGTTATACAATCTGCAGTGTTTCTTCCAAATATATATGTGATGATAATTATACAGCAATAAAGAGTGAAGAGAGAGTGAAAAAAGTAAGTAGGATATGGTATATCAGCATTTTCTCAAGACTGTTGTAGTTGCTCTTCTGTCAGTAGGGCCTTATGGTAAGGTATGTGTTCTATGTTTAGGTGAGCTCATGGGTGACCTGGCTTATCCTGACTGCTGGGTCCATGGAGGAGAAGAGAGAAGTCTTCTCATACCTCGTCCATGTGGCGAAGTGCTCCTGGAATATGGGCAACTACAATGCGGTCATGGAGTTCTTGGCAGGTCTCAGGTATGGCATGATGCCTTGAAGTGCTTAGTTAAAAAAGAAATGGGCCCGGATAAATAAATGGTCCTCTTTGTTTGTACTTTGCGATGCTTAACAAAGTGAGGAACATTCCCGTGTCATTGATTTGTTGTTGACAGCACATTTGTAACATTCGAAAAGATGAGTCTCACTGTTTGTATTTCTATTAATCTGTAACCCAAGTTATTCTGTGGACTAGTGACCTTCAATGTTCTTCAAAGTTCTCTCTCATCCAGTTTTGTGTTTCTTACCACTTCTGTGCATGTTTTTGGTGGGAGTTTAGTCACCTGTCAAATGATATATGCTTTCCATAAAGATATTAAAATTAATTAATAATTAAAGTTCTCCTATGCCATTTTCCCTACAGCCAGAAGATGTAGCAACCTCTTTGAGTTTGCTGTTGAGCCAGTTTTTCCCACTTGTGTTGGTATAGAAAGAGAGACAGTGGAATGATATGAGTCATGGATAATGTATGACTTAAGCCAGAGTATTACTCAGATTGCACTTAAACATGTATGGTGTCAGGCATGTACATACAAATGTTAGAGGCCTTGAGCAATATACAGTCAGGATGCCCGAAATTCCCTTCAGCCCTGCTACCAACCATTTATTCTTCCCCAGGTCTCGCAAAGTGCTGAAGATGTGGCAGTTCATGGACCAGGCGGATATTGAGACCATGCGTGGTCTGAAGGACGCCATGGCCCAGCATGAATCATCATCTGAGTACAAGAAAGTGGTCAACCGTGCCCTCAACATCCCAGGATGCAAAGTGGTACCCTTCTGTGGCGTGTTCCTTAAGGAATTGAGTGAGGCTCTGGACGGCGCAGCCAGCATTATTGGACTACGTCCCTCTTTTGATTCTCAAGAAGATCCTGTTGAGGTGAGGATTAGGGGCTTTCAAAGAGTGATGATGACTAACACAGGAAATTGTATCACCATGGTCAAATTTAATTGTCTTTTACAGTTACAATAATAGTCTTGAGGCCATTTTGGCTAGCTGGTGCAATTACCTTTTCATCAAACATTTAATATGCCTGCTGAATTGCTTCCTGGATTTACAAAAATCACATTAGACTGATTCAGCCGGGAAAAAGACATTTTGTCACTCTGGTGACTATTGAATCACCTATGAAAGCTTTTTAAAGCTCACAAATCTACCCGTAGTGTCCATAATTTTGGTTGTTTTCTTTTGTGTGGAATCTCTGTGGTGAAGTGCTCTTTACCTTTCACAGTTTGTCACTGACTACGACGGCCAGCAGAACTTCCTGCAGAGGGTTGGGAGCGATGGGCTCCACAGCTCAGACAAAGAGGCGACCGTTAGTAACATTCTGCAGACAATTCGCAGTTGTAACCGAAGCTTGGAGGCCGAGGAGCCTGAGGAGAAAGCACGAGAGATCACAGTTTCCCCAAAAAATTCCTTCAAAGACAAGAGCAGAAACCAGTGAGTTAATTTTGCACCCTGTTTGCAAATATATGATATGTTTAGTCTAATTCTTATTTGCTGACGCATTCACAGTTTGTTTAAATGCTTTTAACGTGCACTCTGCATAGAGGTTTGGGGTTTTCTTTACACTTATCTGTGTAAACCAATGAGATCTTTAATGACTAGCATTCCCATGAATCTTAAGTTGCTTGACTCGTGGAGGAATTGCTAAATGTTTGTGATCTGCTATTGTCGGTCATGAACACATTTAAGTTTATAGGTTTAATTGAGTCATTCATCTGAACTGTCAGATGGAACTTCAGGAAAATGACTTGGTAGCAACTCTTGATATTGTGGTCATTACAAGAACACACAGAATCCCAAACCCAAAGGCTGCAGAAAAAGACAAAAAATCCTTCTCATAACCCTTACTTTAACTTAACTAAACGCATACCTCATAAAATGTACAATGTACAATATGTGGCACTTGAATGGGCACTTAATATTGAGATGAAGGTTATTGCTGTAAAATTCTCTTCAGTGTCTGCAGTTTATTACTAAATATCCTCCCTTCACAACCTCGAGATCATTTTTTAAAGAGAGTGAGGGAACTGCTGTAAGTGCTTCTGAACCTTTAAACACCTCGTCAAGTTATAAGGCGACTAAAAAGCTGCCATTTGGCTGAATTGTTTCTCTGCGGAACATGTTGTTGTCATGATAATGTTTATGCATGTGGACCTATGTACAGAGTAGCGTTACAGATCACAAATTTCCTTAGAAGATAGAAAGCAGTGAGTTTTTGTTTCTGTTTGTCTTCAACGCTTAGGCAGTTTTGTCATCTGGAGGAAGGTGCACATATTGGTTGTTAATATTGTGTCTCTGGAGAATCTCATCGCCTGTGTTGTGGACTCTAGCGTTGTCATCTTTCAAGAGGCTGACTCTTGAGCAATTTGTCTTTGATTTACTTCTTTATTATTGTTATTTTTTATGTCTCTCCCAAGAATTGTTCTAGTCGCAAGGACTGACTTTGTACCACAAATGTATCAAAGTTGGGCATGTTGTGTTTGGGTACAGATCCACCCTCAGATTTTCTGATGTGTGCACTTTAATTTCTCAAACTACTATCTCCTTTTTCTTTCTTCCATTCGATTCAACCTATCCTTACGGTCCACTCTCAAGGAAAGGACCTGGGTCAGAGCGTGTCCTGTAAGTTTACAGATAGTTGTGTTTCAATGGTTGCACTAACTGGATTGGTTTCTAAGTGACATGTAGTGTTTCAGATGTGTGGGTTTGGTGTGTTTGCACTTAGAAATGCATGCATTTCCTGCTTCTGAAACCAAGTCAAGACCAAGTTCTCCAAGATCTAGACCAATCACCTAAAACACAGACCAAAAACCACAATTCTTAGGTAAAGACCGATACTACTCCCCCTAAGACCCAGACCAATGCCAACCTCAGAAAACCCAGATTAATACCAAAATCCTAGATCCAAATCAAGACTAGATCACTCAAGGCCCAGATCCAGACTAAGTCCTCATCCCATGACCCAAGCCAAAAACTGTTGGTCCAAGATCCAGACTCTCCAACTTAATTAAAAACATATAAAGTTGCATATATTGCAGCATTCATTTAGAAAGCTCAGGCCAAGTAGTCATTAAAAGTATTGTGAATCATCTGTAATGTTGCAGATACAAGTACAAATCTGTGGTTGAGGTAATTATCAGCTTTAATACTCTTTGGAAATGGACTGCAGTCTTTCCTGAGACCACAAACCAAAACCCATATCCAGACCAAGGCACAGAGTAAATAGGACCCAAACCACAACCACCTTCTACTGATCAAGACGCCAGCTCTGCCACAGTGCACAAATTAAATCCATTTAACTCGGAGCATTGTATTACATTACATAACGGCCCCCTAAATTTGTGTGTCATAGGTAGACATTGCTCTTCAGTATTGTACGTTCCTGTCAACTCCTTTTACAAGACTAATATGGCATGACCTCTTCCAAGAAAGTGAGAAGTTTTCCAGGCAGAGTTCTGTTTATTCAGTCACTCGATCCTTTATGTCTGCTTCACCTGCTTCGTGTCACTTTTATTTCAGATTTTTAGTAGGAGACCTCTCAGACTCTGAAGGGGACCCACTTGAGCTGGCTAAGGACGTAGACCTCCAGACCACAGAAGAGGTGAATGGACCCTTTAGCCACGGTACGGAGCTCATCCCTTGGTACGTGCTCTCACTTCAGCCGGATATCCACCAGTTCCTGCTCCAGGGAGCAACCGTCATCCACTACGACCCCGATACCCATCTCACCGCCCGTTGCCTCCTTCGTCTACAGCCCGATAACTGCTTCCTCACCTGGTCCAAGTCCCACAGTAGCTGCGGCCCAGGTGGAAAAGCCAGAGGTTTCATGGGACATCCACCATCCCCAGACCACTTACCCCTGGCACAGCCTGTGCATTGCGGCCTGTCCGATGGACTCCTGGACCTTAATGTGGTGAAGGCTGTGTTTATGGGTCACCCTGGAGTGGATGTTAACTATGTGTGCCTGCAGCACAAGCTGTGTCACATGAACCCTGGTGAAAATGGTCTCACGCTGCTATATGGACTTCATACCACAGACAACAGGCTCCTGCATTTCGTGGCCCCCAAGCACACGGCAAGCATGCTGCACAAGGGCCTCCAGGAGCTGCTCAGTGCCATCAGGAAGATCAGGAAATTTCCTGACCAGAGACTGCAGTGGCTGCGAAAGCAGTATGTTAGTTTGTATCAGGTACATTTACATCTATTCATTTAACAGATGCAATTGATCCAAGTGAGAACACCATACAAATAGATCTGTCATTCCAAGTTTCTGTTTAGAATTGAAATAGTGCAACACTATGGAAGCTTTTTCATTTTTTTATTTGAAGGATTTTGCTAATGTTTTTAAAATGATGTGATTTAATGATAGCTAGCAGAATGATATTATTTCATATTATTTTCACTCATATTATGCTATAAAAAAGCCTGCCGGTCTTACACTAGCTAGCCACCAAGCTGGTTTCCACTGGTCAATTCTGGTCTGGTTTGATAGTTTTAGGAGGGTTTAGTGCAGTTGTCAGCTGATCAGGCTGCCGGATAAACTGACTGACCAGCCAGATAAAGATTTTTGCACATATGTCGTGTTGAATTACTCTATATTGAAGTTCTCTCAACACCAAACATGTTACACTTTTGAATAAGATTGCCTTATTCAAAGATTATAATAAAGATTATTGTTTTTATCTATTTTTTATTATCGATGGCTTTATCATTACTGTAAAATGGCTGGGTTTTCTTTTTATAGGAGGACGGTAGATTTGAGGGGCCCACCCTGGCCCATGCTATTGAACTGTTCGGCGGTAGACGCTGGAATATGGGCGCTAGCGGCCCTGGATCCGCCAGCAAGAGTGCAGAGAAGAACGCAGTCCAGAAAAACAGTCCGCTGGGCATCAACTCCAATGTCAAAAAGAAGAAGAAAGCCTTAGTTAGGGTAAGAAGAGAAAGGCCGTGAGCCAGCAAAGGCTGTCCTGGCTCGACTATGTCACTTGGCTAATGCACTGTCCTTTTCACAGGTGGACAGTGGCGATGGAACAGATGATGAGATGATCTCACGCAAGACCAGGAGCTGTAAGGAGACTTTAGGAAGGAGAGAGTCAGACCCTTTGGAAAGCGTTGAGCAGGAAGAGGCTGGTGAGTGTTACTGAAAGTACTTGTTGACCGCTAATTGGACTCTGGTAAAACATAATTGTAGAAGAATGCTGAGGATGGTCTTTCAACTGTTTTAGATACTTGAGTGTATAAGTTATTGGTTTTGTGATTTGAATGCCTTCAGAGATCAGGGACATTGTTGCATGTTTAAATGTTTCCATAGAGGACTGCAGTACCTTTGGACACCCTGGACCCTTTTCCTTATCCAACAGCAAAAGCCAGTCTCCTGGATCCTCCTTGTCCTCTTCCTCATCTCATCTTCCTCTGGCTCCTTTAGCACAAGCATCTCCACCCCTACACGCCCCCATTCCTCTCCCATTCTCCCCATCAACTCCAAAAGTCAGCCAGGGTAAGGCAGAAAATACAAATTCAGCGCATTCCCAGAAAGGACGCAGGCTTTAAAAGATCCGTTTTTTTTTAAGACACATGCAGATGTTACTATACGAGATCTCATTTGGTCTCACATGTCACACACATGCATGTTTAAGCTTACGTTAAAGTGATGCATCTGTGCACGGTGAAGAGTAAATTGGATTACTTGTTGTAAAGGCTGTTTTGCTTCAGAGCTGACTGTGTTTGGTGGTCTCAGGGCCTGGAGCAGTCGGAGCTGGCATGGACGAGGGAAAGGTTGCTTCAGGGGTTTCCAGGAACTCATGATCTCTGACAGCATCATGAGCTTTGTTGAATTTGTGGAGCTCTTCAAGTCTTTTAGGTAGAATACACCTTTCCTTCAAACCAAATACACCGTTTGTGTTTTGAATCTGGATTGTTAAAAGTTCCCCGTTTGTCTGCTGTGTGTCCAAGCATTCGCAGTCGCAAGGATCTGAAGGAACTGTTCGACACCTACGCTGTGCCATGTAGTCGCTCGGGTCCTGACTCTGTTCCTCTCTACACCACGCTGAGGATTGACGACAAACTTACGGGACTTCAACCAGATCTTGGTGGGCATGTGTGAATAATAGTCATTTTTAGACCAATGTAACTGATGACGTATGATGGTTTTACAAAGCCGATCTCTTCACAGATCTCCTGACTCGCAATGGATCTGACCTGGGCCTTTTTATCCGCACGCGGCAGCAAATGTCTGAAAACCAGAAGCAGATTTCCGATGCCATCGCAGCTGCTAGCATTGTGACCAATGGCACTGGAGTGGAGAATTCATCGCTGGGTGTGCTGGGATTGGCCATCTCTCAGCTCAATGACTTCTTGGTCAACTGTCAGGGAGAACATCTGAGCTATGATGAGATCCTCAGCATTATACAGGTGAGTAGAAGAAGTCAACATCAGTCGGAGTTTTATAAACTTTACTGATCTGAACTATAAATGTTACTTTGACATAGACAAAGGTCATTCCTATTATAAAGCACATAAATATGCTTGTGTTGTAATTTACAGACTTTAAGAAATGCCTTTTTAGTAAATTCAGCACTTAAATTTTAAAGTAGCACCTAACTGGATTGAAATAAAGTCTAGTTTACTCATTTCTTTTTTTTTTGCCATCTTTTGAAATTTTGACTCATTTTATATTACTCATATTTGTCCTCATTTATGTAATTGTATAGAACGACATTGAATGTTTTAAAGTGATACAAACCAGCTAATACCATGATACATCACTGGATTCATCAAGACAACTGCTAATATTTGCTTGTTTATTCGGTTGTTTTATCGAGAAAAAAAAAAAAGGTAATTCCTGGATGTCATTAAGGACATGCCTTTTGTTGTTAAAAAAATATATATATATTTAAGAAGATTACAGGAAAAAGATGAATAAAATGATTTTTCTGTCTTTTCAAACTATGTGCAGCAAACTTGGCACCGTCAATGTATCGGTCTTGTGTGTCTAACCTTGAAACTTCAAACATTTTAAGCTGTTTTAAACCTTGAAAAGACACTTTCAAGCCAACATTCAAACTTTGTCTTGAGCGATTTTCCTTATTTATGTGAAAGCTTATTGTCAGAAAAGAAAATGGTTTCAAACTTTTATCAGAAGGGTCTGGCACAGTTTTAAAGTTCTCAGGGGAGGGTCATCATTTGCCGTTAACAACATGGACAATTGATTCTTCCTTTATTAAGAATAAGAGTCGTTGACTGACAGTTCGATATTAGCAGCTCACCAGCTCATAAATCACTATGAGACATCTAATGATATGCATGCCAATGTAATAGCATTTAATTTGTTTTTTTGTTTCTTTAGAAATTTGAGCCTTCTTCAAACATGCGTCAGATGGGTTGGATGTCGTTTGAAGGATTTGCCAGGTTTGGTTTTATTAAACATATTTGACAAAATAATGTGGAGCAGAAGTTTCAGAAACGCAATACTTTGGCCGATTTGGATAATATGCTATATTCATATAATCTCTGCTACATGACTGAAAATGAATCTGCCTCTCGAAGGTTTCTAATGGACAAGGACAACTTTGCCTCTAAAAACGAGGAGTCTCAAGTGAACCTGGATGAGCTCCAGTATCCGCTCTCGTACTATTACATCGAGTCCTCTCATAACACATACCTCACGGGCCATCAGCTGAAGGGAGAATCTTCAGTGGAGCTCTACAGCCAGGTACATCTTCAGCCGAACTTCTCTGTTTATCCTGAACCTGATCCAAGGCGAAAAAACGATTCACAGTGCACACCATAAATATATTTGATGATCTCCGCTTCACATGCCGTACTGTAGATGTCACCTGCAGCTAAAACAACAGCATGTCATTGATGCCTGTGTGAGTTTGAGTTTGACGTATGGCTTCTCTCGCAGGTTTTGCTGCAGGGCTGTCGTAGCGTTGAGTTGGACTGCTGGGACGGGGACGACGGCATGCCTGTTATTTACCATGGACATACTCTCACTACTAAGATTCCTTTCAAGGTCTGTTTAGAAATGAATGCTTGAAGAGACTTGTGTTGATTTTATGTTGACTGAACTTCTCTTGTCATCTGTAGGATGTCGTCGAGGCCATCAATCGTGCAGCGTTTGTGAACTCAGAGATGCCTGTGATTCTGTCCATTGAAAACCACTGCTCTTTACCTCAGCAACGCAAAATGGCTGAGATTTTTAAGGTACCGGTATTCCTTTAGATGTCCTCGAGGTGCTCATTTGATCAGTCTGTGTCCTGTGGAAGGAGAACATTGTTCGTATGATTTGCTCTTCAGACGGTGTTTGGAGAGAAGCTAGTGACCAAGTTCCTGTTTGAGAGTGATTTTGCGGATGAGCCTTTGCTTCCATCTCCGCTGCAGCTCCGAGGGAAGATCCTCCTCAAAAATAAGAAGCTGAAAGCTCACCAAGCTCCAGTCGACATTCTCAAACAAAAGGTAGATCAGAGGGTGTAGCACAGAACTGATCTCAGGACTATACACAATTTAGACTTCTTGTCTGTTATCCTTCTACAAAATTTCCTCTGCATGAATGACATTCAAATTGGAACAACCCAGTCTGGCAAGCTCTTGCCATTTTTTTTGTGCAATATAAATTAGTGATTGCACCGAATTGAACCGAGGCGGCTACAGCGATCCATCACGCCACATTAAAGGGCTAGTTCACCCAAAAATAAAAATTCTGTCATTTGTTACTCACCCTCATGTCGTTCCACACGTTTAAGATCTTCCTTCATCTTTAGAACATAAATGAAGATATTTTTGATGAAGTCTGATGGCTCAGTGAGTCTCTATTGCCAGCAAGGCAATTAACACCCAGAAAGATACTAAAACATGTTTAAAACGGGTCATGTGAGTACAGTGGTTCAACCTTAATATTATAAAGCGACGAGTATATTTTTTGCGAACAACTTTTCAAGAATATCAAGTGATGGTTGATTTCAAAGCTTTACGAATCTTTTGATGTGAATCAGTGGTTCGGTTCACATATCAAACTGCCAAAGTCATGTGAAGTATTGAAATTTCGAATCACTTATGACGTAACGAAGCCTCGTTCACTGAAATCGCATGACTTTGGTGGGTGATGGCAGATTTCAAAGCTTTACGAATCTTTTGATGTGAATCAGTGGTTCGGTTCACATATCAAACTGCCAAAGTCATGTGAAGTATTGAAATTTCGAATCACTTATGACGTAACGAAGCCTCGTTCACTGAAATCGCATGACTTTGGTGAGTGATAGCAGATTTCAAAACATTGCTTCGAAGCTTTACGAATCTTTTGTTTCGAATCAGTGTTTCGGAGCGCCAAAGTCACGTGATTTCATCAAACGAGGCTTCGTTACATCATAAGTGTTTCAAAACTTTAATATATCAAATGACTTTGGCAGTTTGATACACAAACCGAACCACTGATTCAAATCAAAAGATTCGTAAAGCTTTGAAACAGTGTTTTGAAATCTACCCTCACATTGTTGAAAAGTCATTATTTTGGTTTTTTTGGCACACAAAAAAACACTCGTCGCTTTATAATATTAAGGTTGAACCACTGTACTCACATGACCTGTTTTAAACATGTTTTAGCACCTCTCTGGGCATCTGAAAGTGTTCATTATCTTGTTGTCAATAGAGACTCACTGAACCATCAGACTTCATCAAAAATATCTTAATATTGTGCTCGAAGATGAATGAAGGTCTTACGGGTGTAGAACGGCATCAGGGTGAGGAATAAATGACACAATTTTCATTTTTGGGTGAACTAACCCTTTAAATAGCATCACAATTACATTTATTGTTTGTATTTAATAATAAAAGCCCAAAGCTTATTGCAATTATTGGATGGCAGGCATGCTGCAAATAATGTTTTGTGAAGCTTTGTTGTCGCATTAACAGGAATCAGACTAAAAGGTTGATCTTGATATTTCAGAATCAATAACGGTTAATCAAAATGATGATAGATTAATCTATATTCAAAATAATTTGGTCTGAAACCAAATTTTTTAAAATAGCTGAATATTTCTGGTTCCTGAAATTTCAGTGCATCACTAATATAAATCAAACATGATCTAAGACTAGCTTAAGATAAATGTCTTGCCCCAATATTGCTCTGTTAAGGCGTTAAGGCAATGTTTATTGTGAAAAGTTTGACTTGATGCACTGATTTTGGAGGAACATCTGTAGAATGGATTTAAACATTTTACTGAGCTGAAAGTACTACACTTGTATTGGAAAGTACAATCAAATTAGCCAAAATATTTAATAAACAAACATGAAAATGGTGGGGAATGTGTGGAATTGTGCGAATAATGGACTTTCAATTCACAGCTTTAATGTGGTTTCGGCTAACTGTTAAACAATTTAGTATCAACAAATTTCATTAAGTCCTTGAAGCATCCATTTAACAAACCAAGAATGAACATTTCTGAACTTTTCCTCTGTTTCAAAAGGCACATCAACTGGCTCACATGCAGGCTCAGGCCAGCAACGGCACAGTCAGCGGAACGTCCCTGGGAAACAATGACGAAGAAGAAGAGGAGGAAGACGAGTATGACTATGATTATGAGTCACTGTCTGATGGTAAGGCAACAACTTAATTTCTACTCGAATTGATAACGTTTATTGGAAATTGAGCGGATTCTGTTCACTAACTCTCTCTCGAACATCGTTTATCGTTCTCACGATCGCACCTTCACTCTGTTGCATGCTGACCTTTTTCCTTCCCCGACCCCCCTCTTTCTTTCATTCCCTTCACTCTTTTTTTCTCCTTTTTCGTAGCTGATGTCCTCAATGCTTCCACAGCCTCTTATGGCCAGGAAGGTAAATGTACACTGTGTGAGCAAATATGGGTGGTTGACACAAGGACATGGTTTTAAAACTTTAGGATAAAAATACAAATATGCATTTTTATATATATATATATATATATATATATATATATATATATATATATATATATATATATATATATATATATATATATTATATATATATATATATATATATATATATATATATATAATATATATATATATATATATATATATATATAATTTTTTTTTTTTTTTTTTTTTTTTTACCCCCGTGTTTGTAAGGTATTTAAACTTTGAGAGACCCCCAAGTTATATATCAATTTCTTCTTTTTACTTGCTAAAAACTGTAAACAAATTGAATCTGTTCTGCCAAATAATGAAAATTTAAGCGAAAATGATTGACTTTTCATTGAAGACAGTAAAAACGTCATGTCAACTGCTCATGTAAATGTGTGCCACGCTGTTGTGTATCACTCTTGCTGCCGTCAGCTGCCAGTGTGTTGACTCTGATGTGAAATCAAAGCTGAATAATGGTGCTCGTGTGTGAGATCCTTCAGGTGTGTGCTTTCTGCTCTACCATGAATAAATCGGCATGTTTGGAGTATAAAGATGGGTGGTATAGTGTTTAAACAAAACAACCCAAACTCGCTTCCACATCGTTGGTGTTTTGAAAATGGCTCGACCTTGCTTGCGGCACTGGCTCATCGGTGGGGGAAAAACAAAGCCATCTGGTTTCTCATGGCCTGCGCTGCTCTCTGTTAAAAGAGACTTTGTTCTTTCCCAAACGGCCTTCCCCAGAGACTCCGCTATGAGTCTGTGCAGTCAGGGGAATGCTGGGCATTTACTCAACCTGCTTTCTTAAGCCCGGGTACACCATGATTTTACCATCAGAGTTAAATTGCAAAAATTGTACGAGATTTGGTTCGTCATTGGGTGAAATGCTCATTTTTGATTGCTTTGTGTGACATCAGCCAATGACCAATTAATTGTCTTTGTGATGAATCTTGGCCTCTAATGAAGATCTGACCGTGTCTGTGGGTTGCACATCTGTGACGTTTTGTCAATCACGAACAAAATCTGAAAGTCACCATAAAATCGAAATTGCCAATTCTTCTTTTTTTTATATGGAGTAATCCAGTGTTTATTATAAATGATTTAACTGTGTACATCATTATTTTTTTAAATTCATGAATGCCCTCTTTCTCTTTTCTGATGGTGCGTTTACTGGTGTGAGGGCAGGACATGAGATCACAGTTATGAAGCAGCTATGATCCGATCAATTCCTAACGGACAAAATCAAGTCCCGCCCTACATGTTTTTTCTTTTTCGAAAAGCTGTTTAATTTGAAAATTCTTTACAATAGAGAAGAAAAATTGCAATTTCCATTTCATGCTGATTTAAAAGGGATGCTTCACCCAAATGTGCAAATTCTGTCATCATTTACTCACGCTCATGTTGTTCCAAATCCGACTTTTGACATATTTTGATGAATGTCTCCGTTTATATTTTGTCCATGCAATGTCATTGGTCACCAAAACTGTTTGGTTATAAACATTCTTCAAAAAAACATCTTCTGTTGTGATCAGCAGAAGAAAGAACGTCATACAGGTTTGAAAGTAAATAACGACTTGTATTTTTGGGTGAACTATCCCTTTAAGAAGTATATACATACTTGCATATCAGACTATTATATGACTGCTTCACCTTTATGTGCTTTGCAACGTTTTTATTTTGTATTCAGACAAAATTGTTCTCATTTCTTAATGCGTTTAATCACTCGTTTTGGCTAGAACCAGAAAATGTAGAGAGGGTTCTTAATCTTTTTCTTTTCTGCAGACAATATTCTGGAAGACAAACCCGAAGGCAAGTCATCCACTGAGAAACTTCAGTACGAGTCCAATGATGAGATGCCGAAGCGGTTTAAGAAAGCGGGAAGCAAAGGAAAGGTCAGTACAGAACAGTAAAGATGAAGCTTTGACTTCCTTTGAACCTGATTAGACACGATCTGTGATGGCTGTACTTGTGTGCCCCTGCAGATGTTTGACATGGAACTAGGAGAGGAGTTCTACCTGCCCCAGAACGAGAAGGAGAGCAGGCAGATCGCTCAAGAGCTCTCTGATCTGGTCATCTACTGTCAGGCTATCAAGTTTCCAGGTATTATTACAAGACCACGTCAAGGAAAGCTTATAGTTCTATCAGCCTCTGGGGAAACAAAATTAGTGATTTTGGCCAAAAACGAATTTTCGAAAGTTTTGGAAAGTCATTGTGCAACGTTTAATTCGAGCTTCTCCGGTTGCGTGTTTTAACTGTCAGTGTCTATTTTATGTGCTCAACGTGAATAAACTCTGAGTAAACATGTGGGTTGTGTGACGCTAGGGCTGGGTTGACGATATCGATTTGTTATTTTTAATCGACCTTCATTTTGATGAACAAAGAACTGTACTCTTTTCAGCTGATACATGAACAAAACTTCACTAAATATTATGTGTAGTGTGCCTCCCATCCAATAATCTTTATTAGCTCATAATAATAAGCTTTATTCCTATTTTTATATGAAACAAAATCACTCAATGAGTGTGAAAGATGTCAAGAAAGCAGAGTCACACAACATTACATTGATTTCAGGGAAGCTTGACTTTTAACTCTTTTGCTAAATATGTGCACTATATTACATATTCATTCTATTTAAACATGTATGTTTGAATAAATCATGAAGTCTTATCACAGACACTGTTTTTAACGTTTAGATTTCAACAACGAATCAGAGTAGAAACATAATTATATCATTAAAAATTTGATATAAAATGACTTTTGTGAAATTTAAAGTTTATATACAAATGTTTTGGTAAAAAATTTCGTGCATCACTACATACA
>CM074309.1:3953388-3983388 GCA_037194245.1 Opsariichthys bidens
TTACATTCACCATCTAATTCTTGATCTGTTGCTCCTCCTGGTGGCTCATAGCAGAACTTCAATGAGAAGAATCTAGTGATGGAGGGGGTGGAGGAGGTGAGCAGTGGCGAGGAGGACACGTTCTTTGTGCAGGTTCATGATGTTTCTCCCGAACAGCCGCACACTGTCATCAAGGCCCTCCGTTACAGCACAGCCCAGGACATCATCCAGCAGGTCAGCGAATCACTGTGACTGTACTGGAAGATTTCATCTGTCATGTTGATATTAAATTAGCTGTGGTCTGTTGTAGACTCTGAGCAAAGCCAAGTACTCTCTGAGCATCCTGAGCAACCCTAACCCATGTGACTACGTCCTGATGGAGGAGGTTGCCAAAGACGCGGGCAGTAAGAAATCATCCTCGGCTAAAGCGTGCCAGCGCGTGCTACAGGACCACGAGTGTGTGTTCCAGGCTCAGAGCCGGTGGAAGGGCGCCGGGAAGTTCATCCTCAAGCTCAAAGAGCAGGTAAATGCCACGTCTGAAAATAAAATGATGACCCATGACCGCGTTTACTCCGATCGGATCACAAGCGGACGAGGGGGAGACATAAGCGTTTACACCTGGTCTCTTTTGTCCACTCTCAACCACTTCTGTCCTGATTTCTTCAAGGGAAGGGTCTGTTTGCGGGATCTAGTGGACAAATAAGCTTGTGCGATTTACATTTGAACACACCTATGACAACAGAAAAACACGCGGAGAGCGTCAGCTTTCGTTTCTGCTCCGACAGCCGCAAGACCGGTTGAAAGCTGTGTGTTAGAAATCAGGAGCGAGAGAATATTGTGCTTGGCACGTTTTTCGTCTGCAAACCAAACTGCTTCTACCTCCCCCGCTGTACTGAAGGTGTGACAATTCATAGACCCCCGATGCACAAGCATCTCGATCACTGTCAGCACCTTTGTGTGTTCCCAAATGGCTCTTGTTGCATGAAAGATGGGACTGAAACAGCAAAGCCAATGTCTTTGAAAATATCCAAAGATATTTTAAAAATGAACAGTCTTACAGCCGACAAAGTTTAAATCCTGTCTGGCTTGCGGTCTTCCCTTTTGTGGCTGTTCGAACACATTCGTCCACATTAGACCCAGTATATGCATCATCCACTTGTGATCTGATCGACCAAAATGCAAAAAAAACAGGGCCTATGAATGCACCTTTCAAAAGTTTGTGGTCCGTAAGATTTCCAAAGAAATCTCTTGCTCACCAAGGCTGCATTTATTTGATAAAAAAATACAGTAAACCCAGTAAATTGTGAATTATTAAAGTTTAATGTGTGATGTTTTCAAATGTAATTTACTCCAGTGATCAAAGCTGAATTTTCAGCATCATTTCTCTAGTCTTCAGTGTCACATGATCCTTCAGAAATCATTCTGATATGATGCTCAAGAAACATTTCTGATTATTATCAATAGATATGCTTCTATCAACCTATTTTTAGGTTTAAAAACCGCTGAGTGGAAATGTCAAGATGTGCATTAATTCTAAAAAATGTGCATAACAAATTTATCCAGTGATAAGACGTGCGCATAAACTACGATGGAAACACATTTACCAAATAAATCTGTTGACGTGCAACAAAACATTTGTGATTTTGCATCAAGAGGATGTGATTGGATACCTGGACTAATAATGACCTCCCAGAAGCATCTCACATGTTTTCCCAAACACTGTTATTATTTGTATTTGTTTTATGTGATATTCCAATTTTGCGCATTAAGTAAAATTCACATCTTTGGAAACGGAGCTAATGTTGAAGATTGTTGTGCTTTTGTAATACTATAAATGTCTGTCACTTTTCAACTGTTTAATGCATCCTTGCTGAATATAAGTATTCATTTCTTTGTTTTTATTTATAAAAAAATCTTACTGACATTTTTGACTCAAAGACTCCCTATTGTTCAACACATGAATCATGACAACATTGCTTGTTTTTTTTTAACTATCTTTTATTAACAGAAGCTGGGAGTTCCTATATTCATTTATTTTTATTTAGCATTTTAATTTAGATTATTAAATAATTAAATTAACTTATTTCAATAAAAATAGCATTAATATATTAAAGATAATGTAAGTCCCTGGTTAAGGATCACCGCATTAATGAACTGATATGAATCCAAATGTTTTTGTTTTAACACACGACTGGAAACGTCTTTGAAAAGTCCTGGAAATTACTAAGTGCTGTACTGAAATTTCAATAATTAGTTCTAGTGTTGAATATTACAGTTTTAAAATTCCCTCCCTATTTGAATAAATATTCATTATTTGTGCAATATCTATCAGAATTCATTACACTTGCTTAGGAAACCATTTTTGTCTCCTCTCTTGGTTTCAGTATGTTAATGGCATTTGTTTTTCCGTGACCCGCCTCTCAGATCGCCCGCGAGGACAAGCGTAAGGGAATGTCTTTTGCCAGCGAGCTGCGGAAGCTCACGGGCCGGAGTCGGAGCTTGACTGTGAACACGAGCACGAACGGCCCGGCGGCCCAGGATCCGGCACACAGTAAGGAGGAGAAGGCTGCATGTCCCGGCATGGTGCCTCTGCCCGAGGCCTCGGAGTGAAGGAACTCTCTGCAGTGTGTGTGTGCAGTGCATGGAGCTCCACCAGGTACTAGACACTAACACACAGCAGCCAGCATTAACATGACACTGTCTGAAATCTAATACACTAATGACTTGGACACATTCAGCTGGTCCTGAAGAAAACAGTGTTGGTTGAACAGAGAGTTTGCCCTTGCCACTGTATCTTTAATTCATGCCAAAACACTTTTCACAGCTAGTAATTGACCTCAGTTCATGTTCAGTTTGCCGGAAATGAACATGGGGCGTACAATACACACTCACCTAAAGGATTATTAGGAACACCAAACTAATACTGTGTTTGACCCCCTTTTGCCTTCAGAACTGCTTTAATTCTACGTGGCATTGATTCAACAAGGTGCTGAAAGCATTCTTTAGAAATGTTGGCCCATATTGTTTGGAGAGCATCTTGCAGTTGATGGAGATTTGTGGGATGCACATCCCAAAGATGCTCTATTGGGTTGAGATCCGGTACATTTTAGTACAGTGAACTCATTGAAACCAATTTGAAATGATTCGAGCTTTGTGACATGGTGCATTATCCTGCTGGAAGTAGCCATCAGAGGATGGGGACATGGTGGTCATGAAGGGATGGACATGGTCAGAAACAATGCTCAGGTAGGCCGTGGCATTTAAACGATGCCCAATTGGCACTAAGGGGCCTAAAGTGTGCCAAGAAAACACCCCCACACCATTACACCACCACCACCAGCCTGCACAGTGGTAACAAGGCATGATGGATCCATGTTCTCATTCTGTTTACGCCAAATTCTGACTCTACCATCTGAATGTCTCAACAGAAATCGAGACTCATCAGACCAGGCAACATTTTTCCAGTCTTCAACTGTCCAATTTTGGTGAGCTCGTGCAAATTGTAGCCTCTTTTTCCTGTTTGTAGTGGAGATGAGTGGTACCCGGTGGGGTCTTCTGCTGTTGTAGCCCATCCGCCTCAAGGTTGTGCATGTTGTGGCTTCACAAATGCTTTGCTGCAGACCTCGGTTGTAACGAGTGGTTATTTCAGTCAAAGTTGCTCTTCTATCAGCTTGAATCAGTCGGCCCATTCTCCTCTGACCTCGAGCATCAACAAGACATTTTCGCCCACAGGACTGCCGCATACTGGATGTTTTTCCCTTTTCACACCATTCTTTGTAAACCCTAGAAATGGCTGTGCGTGAAAATCCCAGTAACTGAGCAGATTGTGAAATTCTCAGATCGGCCCATCTGCCACCAACAACCATGCCACGCTCAAAACTGCTAAAATCACCTTTCTTTCCCATTCTGACATTCAGTTTGGAGTTCAGGAGATTGTCTTGACCAGGACCACACCCCTAAATGCACTGAAGCAACTGCCATGTGATTGGTTGATTAGATAATTGCATTAATGAGAAATTCCAATTAAGCCTTTAGGTGAGTGTAGTCACTGGTGTTTATCACTCAAGTCAGAAAATATTTCGCAAACTTATGGCTTGTGAAAATTAGAATACAATTTAATAAACAATTAAAAATGAATTTATACCTGTATGTTATTTCGCTGTCACCACATTGGACCAGCGGTTTAGAAAATGGCTGGATGGACGATTCAGCTGCGTGCGCCATCTTCTGCCGAGACACGGGAATTCATTCGGCACGACCTTCACAGTGCATTATGGGTATTCTCCAGACCTTGAGTGTACACAAGTCGTACACTTGTTGTTATGTAATTGAATGAGTGCACTCGATAACGTCCTCTACAAATCATTGTCCCCTGAAATAGTGCCCTATTGAAGCGTATGAGGCAATTTTAGACAGCCAATGTCTGTTCCTCACAGCCTCTTCGTTCATGTCAAATCAATTATGCCGAGGTTATATCAGTGTTTCCCACAGGATTTTGTGAGACTGTGGTGGGAAGACCTCGATGTAAATAGAATAGACTAATTAAATCACAGTCTGTTGTGATTTGACAAGTGCACTTTTAATTTTAGTTCGTTTGACAGATACTTTGCCAAAACAATGTGATGCAAAACCACGCTAGAGATCTTGTATGTTATTATGAAAGGTTGAAACATTTTTCCGACTCAGATTAGACTATGGCGGGCCGCCCCAGTCTACGTTTTATTTTGTTCCAAATTCAACATTTTTTCCTCATTTTAATTTTTCTGGTCTCTGTTTTAATAGTTAAATGTCAAATAATTGAAATCATCATACAATTTAACAGCGATTTATCAAAAGTTTAACAATAGCAACATTTTAGGGCTCTATGAAATACATTTATTTTTTCTCAAAATATATTTTATTTTGTTTTTAATTCTGTTTTCCGTTTTAATTTTTCTGGATTCCATTTTAAAGGTGTAATAAAAACACGTCTAATGAATTGATTGGTAACACTTTACACTAAGGTTCATTAGTGAACATGAACTAATAATGAACTTCACTTATACAGCATTTATTAATCTGTGTTAGTTCCAACATTTACTAATACATTATTAAAGTCTTTTCAACATTAGTTAATGTACTGTGAAATAACATGAACAAACAATGAACAACTGTATTTACATTAACGAAGATTAGTAAATACAGTTACAAATGTGTTGCTCATGGTTATTAATACATTAACTAATGAACTTTATTATAAACTTAATTTGTCAATTGTTCACAGTAATAGGGCACTTCAATTGAAATTTAAATAAACCCTTTCATTTTTTTGGCAAAGTGCTGCACAACAGAGGTTTGCTGTTAAAATGAAAGCATGGAAGAAAAATGTTTCCTTTTAAAAATAAAGTTTTAATACTTATTGTAATACTACTACAACTAATAATAATAATAATGCAATAAGACATACATTGTTACAATTGACATTTCTGTCACAAACTTTTATTGTGATGGTTTGCCGTGAAGATCATGAAGCGTGTGTAACGTTACGTCTGTGCCATTCATTCACAGGATTCATTTAGTGTGATCCATACAGCGATCCATTTTTTTCATTTTTCATCATTTAGCAGACGCTTTTATCCAAAGCGACTTACAAGGGGAGCAATTAGGGGTTAGGTGTCTTGCTCAAGGGCACTTTAGTCATGGTATTGAAGGTGGAGAGAGTGCTGTTTATTCACAATCCCCACTTTCAATTCCTGCGGCGTGAGAATCGAACCGGCAACCTTCAGATTACAAGCCCGACTCCCTCACCACTAGGCCACAACTACCCCGATCCACCTACTTTTGATTTATTCATCAGAAATTCGACAAATTCCTGGACATTCCACGTTACGCAGTAATTTCCGCCATTCCGTCCTTGTTTTCTGCAGAAATTATAGGGCCCTAGAATTTATTTTCATTAATAAATACTTCAGGAATTGATCAAAAGTGACTATAGACATTTATAATGACAAGATTTAAAAAAAAAAAATGTTGCTCTTTTAAAATAAATTGTTCCGGTTTCTACTAAAGTATTACGCAGCACTGTTTTCAACATTGATGATAAATGTTTCTTGAGCAGCAAATCAGCAGATTAGAATGATTTCTGAAGGATCATGTGCCAACAAAATTACATTACATTTTAACTGGTAATATTTCACAGTATTACTGTTTTCACTGTATCCTTTTTGAGCCTTGGTGAACATTATAACATCTTACCGTCCACAAACTTTCGAACAGTAATGTAATAACCAAGGTAAACGATGCATTTCCTCAAACACCTTCACGCTGCAGTACGAACATTTCAATAATGCATCACTTTTTCATTTGAAGAAACTGACAATTTGGCGTTGGGCTGTTTGTAAAAAAAAAAAAAAAAAAAGACTCTTGACTACTTGTTGTGCAACTAGTTTGAATCTTCCCTCCTGTCTCTCTGCAGAGTCTCTGTCGATGGGGCTGATGGCCTGGATGGCCGAGGGACGCTTGGGTTCTCAGAGACACCCCGTGTCCCAGTGTGGCGGTCGCGCCCCCGCCCTCTCCGGCTGGTCCCTCCCGCTGCTGTGGAACTGGAAGCTGCATAAATGAGTCCAGAGCCAGAGCAGCACCTCTAGCGTTCACTACTCTCACACGGCTCGGGCTGCTTCGGGAAGCCCGACGGAGAGCGCACGGCTGTCCGCGCTCGTCTTTCGCGGTCGCGCAGAGGCCCGGGTGTGATTCGGGCTGGCTGATGGGCGGTTCAGCAGCCGGTGTTGTTGTAGACGGATGTCAGGTGAAGGCAGTTTCTCCTCACTTCTATTCTTCTTCTTGTCCTACTTCAACAGTACTGTAAGTCAGGAATGCATCTATACGCATTTCATTTTCTTTTGTGGTTTTGCACATTACTATTATTTTAAGTCCAGCTATTTTGAAAGGTTAGTACTTCATTTACATCCCTGTTTTGGATTGCTGAAATGAACTCGAGCGTGAAAATGCCTCCAGCACATTAGCGTTACACTATATGTTTGTTTTTTTTAAAGCAAATCTTAGGATTTCTTTCATTTGTGTATGGTTTGATTTATTCAGAGTTCCGAGCAAATGCACACGAGATGTTTCGAAGGATGCGCGGCAGATTTGATGGCTTTCGTTGCACATGTCCTGTACAAGATGTTGAGCGGTACCTTTCTAAACACTGCCACTGATCTATTTACAGTATTAGAAAAACAACCATTTGAAGAAACGCCACTTTTTTTCCGGAAGTGTATGTGTTACTGTATCTTAAGATTTCTTTCAGTAGAGCTAGGAAAAATTTAGCTTAGTTTTTATTTTTTAATTATTTATTTTTGCACCGGGAGTGCGATTTTCAAATATTTTTTTCTTGCATTTACAGAGAACCCATTAAATGGCTCCTTTGAGATCCATCATCGTCACTTTTTTGAAATTTTTAATTATCAGTAAAATATTATGGAAGCTTTTTCCCACCACCATTTGAAAAAGGTAATTGGAACTTTGTAATCGCACAATTCTGACTTTTTTCCTCAGAATTACTAGATATAAACTCGCCACTGTGAGGGAAAAAAAGTCAGAATTATGAGAGAAAATGTCGCAATTACCTTTATTTTTTATTTCATGGCAGAAACTAGCTTCCATAGTTTATATCCCATATGACCTATTTGTGTTAAATGAATATATTCGTGATTTTTAAACTCGCTGCACAGCAGTTGAATCCCCCGCTTAACTTTCTTTGTGGTTGAAAAGGACTTCACCTTCGTTTTAAACTTTAAGTGGTCCATTTTCTTTCTTGAAGTAAAATCTTTCAGAACTAATTGCGTGTTAAAGCCCAGGTTGGCTGTACGTTTCCAGATCGTGTACATAATTCTGAAATGTGTATTAATTTATTTAAGGGCACGAATGCTCCTTCAGTCTGTTCATACTGTATGTTTGTAATTTTAATTATTAGAATGGTCTTGAGATATGAAATATTCTGACATTAAGTGAAGGTAGGCACCATAAGGTGTGTTTTATTTGTGTGGTACACATGTGTTTTCAATATATATTTACCTTTACTTTGTTTTGAACAAGCAATTTTTAAAACTTCAGCGGGACACAATGCTCTCATCGCGTTGATGGTCTCTATAGGAATGTATCGTCAATATTGGGTTACTTGTTTACTTGAAACCGCCGAATAACCCATTTTTGGTGAAACGGCCACTTCTACATCAGTGCATATGCTGAAAGATGTCAATAAAAAACAAAAAGATGGTCTCTTGGCGTATTTATTTTACACAAATGGATAGAACGTAACATTTCCCGACTCTAATGTGCTGTGATTCATGTTTCCTGAGGTGTATGTTGTGACGTGAAGTCTAGACTCATCTGCTCGCTCTCGGCTTGAAGAGCCGCATCGATCTGCGTCTTCAGGTCCGGATCTAAAAACGCCTGACCGATTGTGAAACGTTCCTGCAACACAAAATGAACGAACAATTAAGAGAAGAAAATTACACAGCAGAAAATAAAGTTAGACGGAAAAATACCTTTTTCTTTGAGGCAGGCGCTGCAATCGGAGGGTTGAAGGTCATGTCTTTAACACTGTAGTCTTCGAACAGCTGCACTGGAGTCCTGCACACAGAAATACTGTGAAAACCTTCATATTCGTCTCGAAACGCCGTCGGCCGACGGAAATACCGTACCGTCTGCTGAGCTCCATGCTGAGCGCGCCAGAACCTTCACTAGGAGCTCCTTTCATGAGATGAGCGGCAAACTTCCTCACCGCAGGGTGATAGTGTCTCTACAACAACACATCACAACAAATCAATCCACGTTTTAAGAGACGATCGTTGCCATTTAAATCAGGAATTTTGACTAGTTGTTTTTTTAAGCTGTATTTAATTAGTCAGGATCTGATTTAGAACAATAATCAAAACAGTTGGAGTAGCTCGACTCCAACCCCAAACTTCACAGTCCTGGGTGGAAATTTCATTCAGTAACTTTAGGCATTTTGATTCACCTGTAGTCTTTCAGAGGATGTGTAATAGCGCCCTCTACTGTATAACAGTGAAAAACATGGAATGCCAGAAAATTCCATCAAAGAGTTATTCAATTAGAGTTCAACGTGTTTCTGAAAACGCCCTACACACGTCTGCACATAATAGCGAAACATAATGAGAAATTTATTAGGTTTATTTATTTATTAATACTGCTAGCAAGTAGCGATATCATGGACAGTAACGTATATAGTTTGCTTAACATTGTTCCACACTTATCCGTACTTTATCTGTGTATTTTTATTTTGGGAAACTTCTACTTTACTGCATTCCACTGCAACTTAAATTCCAAAACAACGTGAGCCCAAGTTCATGGTTAGCGCATTTCCCAATTTGTTTTAGGCTTTACTTTTTTAATACATGTTTATAATGAATGCCACTAAAACAAACATAAATTATATAGTTATTTTCAATCCTGTTCTGAATAGTGTTGAATTTGGGGAGCCAAAACATTTAGTTTTATTGTGTTTTACATTATTTACACATCAGGGACAGCCAGGGTTGGGAGTAACGAAATACAAGTCACTTAGTTACGCATTTAAAATACAAAATTTGAGTAAGTGTATTTCATGACAGTTACATTTTAAATGGGTGGTGATCAGATTACAGTTACATATGAAAAGTGTTTTAGATTAGTTTTAATGTCATTTAAACAGCGATTGGTGATTCTCTGACACTGACAGTCTGAAAAAGCATTTTAATACTTTTAAGAGGGATCATAAAAATGTTATTTTTATTTAGTTCTGTCCTGAACAAGACAAAATGACTGAATTTATTAAAAAAAAAATGCCCAACTTAACTGTCCTGTCCTGACCTGACGATCCACGACTGTTTTCATGTTTTGTGAGTCATTTTATAATTCACTCGTCACTGCAACTTTTTCTCACAATTGTGAGTTTGCATTTAATAATTTTGACTTCTTTTTCTCAGAATTGCGAGATTTAAACTCAAAATTGCGAGTTATAAAGTCAGAATTGGGAGATATAAATTTGCAATTCTGACTTTTCCCAATATTGTGAGTTAATATCTCATAATTCGGACTTTATAACTCGCAATTGCAACTTTATATCACGCAATTCAGAGGGAAAAAGTCAGAATTGTGAGATAAAAACTTGCAATTACCCGTTTTGTGTTTGTTCCACACTTAATCTAAATACTTTAGAATACTAATAAGTCACTAAACTTGAGTAATGTAACGAAATACGTTACAAATGACTTTTTAAAGCATGTATTTTGTAATCTGTAGTGAAATATTTTAAAAGTAACCCACCCAGCCTTGCCAATATCGGTATACTGCGCATCCCTATTACACGTGTGATATAAAATGTGACATACATTGATGTGACTTATCTGTGTTTTTTTCCTCTCAATGCAATTTCAACCCAGTGTGACTTATTTTGTTGGAGAATTTGTTAAACTGAAGCCTCCTGGCAATTATAAATGAAAAGGGAATTTAATCTCTTTGTCAGACCATAATGTCTCTGTGCAAAGCACCATTACTTACGGAATGATTATTGCTAAGAGCATCATTCTAAGACTTTGGAAATCGGATACCGTACCCCAGTTCAAGACTGGTTGACTTATCTTACTGGAATATTACACATGGAGAGAGTCCGGTATGGAATTATGGGTAACTTTGACAAATTCTACAATATATGGCAACCATTTCTGGATCATCTTAGCCAGTTAAATGCTGATTCTGACCAGTAATGTTCTGCTCTGCCCTCTACTGAGTGCTTGTGTATGCTTTACTACTGAAACCACATATATGCCCTGGTTCTTAATTTTTTCTGTTTATTTCTTTTCAACTATTATTATTAGTATTAATGGTTGATGATATTACTAATTATTAATAATAATTTACATTGTTGTTCTTTATTGCTAATATTGTCATTCATTGATTTGTATTTTTTTTTTTTTTTTTGCTTGTTTCCTTTTTTTGTAAAATGTAAAATTCGAATAAAAATACTATTTAAAAAAAAAAAAAAAAAAAAAAAAAAAAAAGGGAATTTAATCCCACTGTTTTAATCTGACTGTCAGTAAAGAACCAATGGGATGAGTGACGGATCCTCATCGCGCCTCACCTTCAGTAAGTGAAGCTCCCACAGTGCCGTGTTCTGGGGGTTGCAGTATTCTGGGACATCCAGCTCTGGGAGATACACACCACTGCCCTGCATTTCATTATCCAGCAGGATATCACACTTAGGGAAGGTCTACAGAAACACAAGAGAGGAATCATTCATAAAGTCACCTTAAGCACGAACGCCTCCATTAGCTTAATTAAAGGAGGAAGAGCACTGGCTCACATGTATCAGCGTCCTATTGGCTGCCAGGACGCCCACACAGGAGTCGGGCAGCACGTGCAGGCCGAGCGTGCTCAGCCTCTTCACGAAGGCCTGCGCCCTCTGCAAGGTGACCTGCTTCCTGCGTTTGGTCAGCATCACGTCCAGGCACCGCAGAACGATCCCGTGTCGTCATTCGCACCTCCTGCAGCCAATCCAAGACAACAGATGTGTTTGTGAAACAATTTCATACAGTCCCTCCAGAAAAACTGATTTTTTTTGTGATTGTTGCAGGAAAAAATCCTTGATTATGCGGGACGTTTTCTTATAATGCGATGGAATATGCGGGATATTTTTGCAATTATGTGATGAAATTGCAGGAACATGCAAAAACTGCGGTTTGATGATAAAGAGGGAAAAAAGGTGATTTTCCCCCAACACCCTGCTCTCTCTAGAATACTACCTTCATGTCAAGAGTCATTTCTTATTACTTCCTGTGATGAACAAACACACTAAATCATTCCGTTCTCATTCCGTTTTATTTCAGACCTTCATTAACACATGAATCAAACTTACAAAACATTGAGTCAAACAAGTTCTGTAGCTTTACAAAAGGAATATTCAACAACTTCTGTAAAAATGAATAAATAAAATATAAAAAAATAAAATGTGTGCTTCCTGTTTCACAGAGGTAGCTGTACAAAACAGACATGTTCTGTTAAATGAAGTGCTTCCAATGCACAAAGTTGAATCTCTTACTGCAACGTCAATTATTTCACACACTACTAATATACAGCGTCGACTTCCGTCTGCGGTCCAACACGCAGTTGCAAAATAATTTACCCCACTGTCACGTGACACACCAGGAAACTGCTTCGCGCGGTCTTTTGCGCTTATTTTTATTGGCAAATGAGAACGATTTGCGTGCTTCATCACGGTTTCACCGCGGGGTTTACAGATGACGTTCACGTCGCGTCATTACGTCACTTCATAAGGTTCCCATGGCAATAGGGGACGCAACATTTTTCAACTTTCTGCTAAGATATGTGACTTTTTTTTGCAACGAACATACAGGGATTATGAAATCACGCTAGCCCCGCATATTTTGCTTGCTGAAATCGGCAATTAATGCGGCGAAAGTGCAGCGTATTTGAAAAAATGCGACCCCCGCATGAATATGCGGACTTTGGCTGATTATGCATGAAATCAAGCGATCGCGTAATCTCGTTTTTCTGGAGGGACTGATCAAATCGCAGAAAACATCCGAGAATAAAGCAGCGTTTCCATTCCATGTGTTCAAGAGAGCAAAACATCCACTTCCAGGGAAACTGATGCAAAGTATCAGTAATAAAATAACAAAAAAAGATGCTGCAGATGGAAGTCTGTGACTCTTTTCCAACATGATAACTACTTGTGCCTGAAAGTGCAGATCATGCTTGCGTTCGGAGGCGGATTTTGCGAGAATTCTGTGTGAAGTCATCTACACATAGGATGGCTTGAGGGTGAGTAAATCATGGGATAATTTTCATTTTTGGGTGAATTACCCCTTTAAATGTCAAACGTGAAACATTTGGGTTGTTGCTGAATGAGAGCGGAGCTTCAGCCCATCATTTTAAGCCTTTTGTCGGCTTTATATTCCGTTTCGCCAACTCATCGCCCAATTTTCCACGAATTGCACTGGACACGCAAATGGTTTCTTTTCCCAAATCTTCACTCACGTTCCTCTTGTACACTTTTAATTACCATATTTGCATCCTTTATTCCGGTAAAGTAGAAACAGTCTGTAAGGACTGCACATAAAATTGAATATTTTACAAGGCATGAAGATATTAGACAAGAGATGATCTCTGTCCTGCTCGTGTCCCACCGTATACATGACAATGCGTTTATCTTTTTTGTGGGGAAATATAATTAAATCAGTTATGTTTTTATCTCCATCCAGCCTTCTTTAACATCCCAAAAGTCGTATAAAAATACATGGATGGAAACATGGCTAATGATATCCATCAATTTTGTTGGCTAATAGACTATCTAACGGTTTTTGCAAACCAAAACCAAGGGAAATGTGCATCTAATACAATTGGGACACCACAGTGTGTAAGTGACGAGAGGATCTCATATTAAATAACCCCGTTTTACTGCACATTTGTGGAACAAAGAGACACGGGAGAGCTTACCTGCGTGCAGCGTCAGCAGGATTTTGTATAAGTGGCTGTAGAATTTCAAAGGGTCGATGTTGAGGACGTCACCTGTTGAAAACATGTATTTTAGCTCAGCGAGGGAAGGATGTTTGCGAAACCAGAGCTGCGGGTGTACTGACCTTGTCCTGAGAGGATGTGGAAGGATGTGAGAACACAATGCAGACTCTCACGATGCGTCAGATCCTGGGTGAAGGAAAATGCAGAGATGTTAATAGATGAAATTTTACACTGACGAAACGGTATTATAGATAGACTTACACCCGATATGATGAGGCCGTAGAGCACCGCCAACAAGTCATCGAAGAACTCCAAGTTTATAAGATGAGCAAATCTTCAGGAAACAGTTTGAACCATGTTATTCATGTTAAAGGTGTGACCCAAGCTCTTTATTACATTGTAATAACATTATAATAAAGCCGTTATACACATCATCTTACTTTGCAAGACCTTCTAAAACGGAGGGCAGTAAGATGGACTTCTGAGCTTTCTTCAGTATTCTGAAGTAGATGAGGAACACAATGTTCAGCGTCTCGGTGTGCTGGAATCAAAGATGGACGAATCACTATATGCGATAACATTTTCATTCATAACAAGGAACTGTTCAACTCACTCACCAATTTAATTTTCTTCTCCTTGCTCTCTGAAGCCTCAGCTTCTAGAAGCTCTTTCTGCAGCTTCTCCTCTGCTTTCTTCCACTGTTGAGGACAAGGAGATCGTGGATCAAGGAAACAACACAGCAAAAAAGTCAAATCAACAATACTATATATAATTGGTTCAGGAAATATATTTCACATTATTTTCCTCCATAAGCATTTCAGAAAATACTTTAAAAAAGATAAAGAATTCACAACCAAATCTACCAACTCTTAAATTAAGAAACTATTGATTAAAGTAAAGTAAAAAGTTAGAATAAAAATAATTAAGTTTATTATAAAATATATCACAAGTTTAGGGTGAGCAAGAATGCTTTAAATTGATCAAAATGGCAGTAAAGTTACAAAACATTTCTATTTTCAAAAAAAATTCTGTTCTTTTTAACTTTCTATTAATTGAAGAATCCTAAAAAAGGTCACTTTTTCCATGAAAATGTTAAGCAGTGCAACAATAACAATCAGTGAGTGACAATTCATCATATCAGATTGATTTCTGAAGGATCATGTGACACTGAAGACTGGAGTAATGATGCTGAAAATTCCAATTTTGCATCACAGTAATAAATTACATTTTAACAAAAATTCACATCGAAAATAGCTCTTTTAAACGGCAAAACTATTTCACAATATTACTGTTTTTTCTGTATTTTTGATCAAATAAACGCAGCCCTGGTGAGCAGGAGAGACTTCATTTAAAAAACCTTCCATTACCAATTCAGCTTCTCTGATTGGGTAATCTAGTTGCAGGTAGTGGGTGGTGGGTATCGTAGCTAAACCGTGGCATTTATATGACTACATTCGGCTCAGTTCAGACCTTCCGCTGCATCCGGGACAAACTCGTCTTCTTCTCCTTGAACGACATGAACTTCTTTTTGGGCGCAGTGTCTTCAGTATCTTTCTTCATGTCCACTTCTTTTATCCTCAGACAGAGGAGACACTTCAGCACCTGTGCATCATTAATAACAACAAGCCATTAAAGACATCTGCATCATGATGACATATACACATCAAGGCATAGTCCACCCAAAAATAGAAAAAAAGACTGTTGGCAACCAGTTTCCGTTCCCACTGACTTCCATTTAATGGAGAAAAAAAATAGAAGGGGGAACCGAAAAAGTGTTTTGCAATACATACAACATGAAAACAATAAGTACACTGTACCAAACCTTTTTTTTTTTTTTTTATATATCTAATATAAAGTGGGACCCAAGTTTTAAATCTCTCCATGATCTTTAATAGAAAGAAAAGTTTTAAAATTTTTAATTCTACTGTATATTGAAGGCAAGTACAGATGAGGTAAAACTATTGTCATGATCTGTTTCTATCTTCCCCTGTCCTGTCAGTTGTCACATGTTCCTTGTTTTGAGTCTAGTTCTGTCATGTGATCTTTGATTCGTTTCCCCATGTGCTTGTCCATCATTAGTTCATTTCAGTCAGCTGTGTCTCGTCAGTCACCTGTGCCTTGCTTGTTATCCTCCTGTGTATATATTCCCTCTGTGTCAGTCCAGTCCTTGTCCGTTGTTAAAGTTTCGTGATGGTACTTGTTCCTGTGTCATGTCAGTTTTCCTGTTTATATCATTAAAGTGACTTCTATCGTCGAGCCTGTTTCCTGCCTACACCAGCGCTACATCTATAGTTCTTGATGACCGTACCTGTGGTTTGACTTTATAGTTCCTGCTCTTGACCATGCCAGAGATGACCTTCACCATTGCTAACGAAGCCTGGCCCAGTTTATCCTGTTTCAGCAGTTTCCTGACGGCTTCACAACACATCTCAGACACCTGAACGCAAAATCACAACATCGCATCGTCACTACCCACAAGCGAACCTCCAAATGTTGAGTTTTGCAGCAAGTACTGCTAGCAGACTGACCGTCCTGTCGGGGTCGTTCATCAAAGGCACCACCAGGACTATAATGTTGTTGTGGAAATTGAAGTGTGGCAGAGCGACTAGGAGATCACAAATGCACCTGATGGCCACTTCGGCGAGACCTTTATAACACTGAAGAGACACGGCTTGACTTCTCTTCTGCTTCTTCTGCTTCCAGTCTGAAACAGCATCACATGAGTCAGACGGGATAGAGAGGATGGATGAACGAGAAGTTAAAAGCACAGATCACATGATCTACCTTTGACTGTCTGCTCCAGATCCTCCAGGTAAAACTTATACTGGCTGACGAGACCCTCCTCAAACTCTCTGAGCTGCTGCGTCTCTTTTTTCACCTGGTGAAGAAAGGGAGATGCTTAAATGGGTCACATAAGAGACTTTAATCTAGTCATGTAATCATTTTGTTTTCTCAGGGGTCAAATGATCCACTTCTTGAATCAAAATGATTAGGGCTAATGAGCATTTTTCACTCTCAATGACCCTCAGAAGTAAACAGGTCAGTTTTTGTGTGTTATAAATGCCCTTTTCTCAGAAAACAGTCAAATATTAATGCAAAGCCAAAAACACTACAATAGTTGGCAGATTTCTAATAATTAGTGTCTATCCTGGTATCTGCAGAGTTTTATCAAATTGCCCTTTTGAAGGCTTAAATAAATAAATAAAGGCACAAATAAATCGTGAAACAATTAATAAATTTCCTAGAACAGAGCACTGGCATGTTTAAAATATTCATGCGATATATACATGTACTAAAGTTGGTTTATATGCCAATATATCAATACATACAAATTCAATATGGACTAACCTTGAATTTTACTCATACAATAATGTTTCAATAATAAACAAATGATTTTCCTGATACCAACAGAAGTCTATATACTGAATGTGTGAAATAATGATGCCCAAGAGAGAAGCTACAAGAGTTTACATTGAATTAAATGCCAGATGCAGTTTATTAAGTAACCAAAAGAAAAAAAAAATCAGCATAATGCAGGACCTTTAATTATAAACAGGCCTGAGATACACCAACTCTTATTTTGAAATGGTATAACAAAAGTTATTTAAGACTTTGCATGACATTAATATTGATCAAACTGAATTTAAGACTTTTTAAAGGCTCATTTCACCCAAAAGTCTCCGACACGGTTGACACAGTGACCGCAGTGCAGCGCTTCCGTGTTTACGTCTGAACGCCGGCTCAGTATTGGCCGACGCTGTACATGTGAGCAGAAAACACGGAAGCGCTCCACCGCGGTCAATAAGTCAACAGCGTAGAAGACTGACATAGAAGAGAAGAAATGATTGAATCAAGTCTTTTTTTGTTTTGTTTTGTTTTTGCACACAAAAACTGTCATCGCTTTACTGGTGCGAAGCTGCCATCTGTGGGATTATGACTGAACGCCTCTAAATCAGAATCCCGCCTAAAAGCAACGATACCGCAGCACCGCGGGAAACCGATTGGGATAGCCGGAGCCCGAAGACTGCCTTCCGAGGAGTGCCTTTCGAGACCGGAACCGGAACCACTCCTTACACGCACCTCACGTTTGTGGAACAACCCGGTGCAAAATGACTCGTAGACGACCTGATTGATGTTGAACCACTGCAGTCACATGACGTCTTTACTACCTTTCTGGACCTCAGAAGATGCAATGATGTTACTGCCTGTGTGTGGTTCAGAAACCCTCGGATTTCATCAAAAATATCTTCATTTGCGTTTTAAAGATGAACAAAGGTCTTACGAACTTACTTAGCCCAAACCCAAAGTCGTCACTACCTGGACCGAGTTTCTAAACGCCCATAAACATCTTCAACTAACTTCAGCTAGTAACGTGACATCTGTCTGACAGACACCTGAGCATTGCCGAATTAGAGAATGCTAAAAACTAAAGGGAAAACTTAAAGGAAACAAAACAATACATTTAGTCATTCACAATCCCCACTTTCAATTCCTGCCGGCGTGGGAATCGAACCAACAACCTTCAGGTTAAAAGCCCGACTCCCTCACCATTAGGCCACGACTAATTTCTCATAGTATGACTCCTTTGAAAAAGTGAGGCGCTGTACCTTTGTGGCTTTCTCAGCTTCCGTCAGAGGTCGGATTCGGTACGCCGGCACAATGTCCTTAAACACCTCCATGAGGGAGACCATGACTAGCTTTCTGACAGTGACGGCGATGCACGGGTCCGTCTCCATTAGCATGGCCCTCAACTCCTTCAGTTTCTTGATCTGTAACACGCGTGTAATGCCATCATACATGTAACAACCGTACAGATCGTGCAGAAGTTCATCGTGAAGGACTGTCTTACGTTAACATGCGGATCCGCGAGGATTGCTGAAGACAGACTTGCGATGCGCAGTTTCTTCTCCGTCAGTCTCTGAGTCCGCAACTCCAGCTGCTCCTGAGGCTTCCTGTGAGCGACGGACCGCTCTCCGGTTCCTCCTCTGACATTAGATAAAATCGTCAAAAACATGCATTGAATAATTATATACCTAATTTTATACCAACAGAAATAAGTTAAAATAATGCAAGTATCTTTATATTGAAGTCTCTTATACTTATTTGATCAAAAACACAGTAAAAACAGAAGTATTATTCAAATTTAAAAGGACTGTTTTCTATTTCAATATATTTTAAAATGTAATTTATTCCTGTGATGGATCATTACTCCAGTCTGCAGTGTCACATGATCCTTCAGAAATCATTCCAATATGCTGATTTGCTGTTTAAGAAACATTTCTGACTATCATCAATAGTGGTCGACCGACAGTGATTTTTTTGATGATATCTCAGAGGGTGACTGATATTAAGCCGATATAGAATATCACACTATTCAATATAAAAACACTACAGTAGTGAAAATTACAGAAGCCCGTTTCCACCACTGGAAAAAAAATATATATATTGCAACTTATTATCTCATAATTCTGACTTTATAACTCAGAATTCTGACTTTTTATCTCACAGTTCTGAGAAAAAAAAGTCAGAATTCTGAAATAAAAAGTTAAAATAATCTTCTTTTTTTTTCAGTGGCTATTTAATTCATCCTTGCTTTAAAGTAATCATTTGTTTTAAAGCAATGCTGTGGTATGATTTCCCAAAATCCTAAACTGCAGGGGGTTCATGAGTTGATGAAAAGCTATTAATTAAATCACAAAAATGTAAAATTAAAATAAATAATTTTAAAATAAAAACCACCAAAATAAAACACTTACTAAAAAAGATTGAATATTTTATTCGTTTTATTAGTTAGTTAATTTATTTAATATTTTGCATCAAAGGGGTTCACTCGTTTGCCGGAAGCTAGTTATTTTATTTTTTAGTCTTAAATATGGATATTTTTCTTACAAAAATGCATGTCTTGGCTTCAGAAGGAATTGGCGTCGTATGGATTACTTTAATGATGGAAGGATGCACTTTTTTTGGCTTCAAAATCTCACGCCACCTTCACTACCATTATCAAGCCAGGATTCTTTCAATATAACTTAGATTGTGTTTTTCTGAATGAAGAGAGTAATATAAACCTAGGATGGCTCGAGTGAATCATGGGATCATTTTCATTTTTTTGGTGAACTATCCCTTTAAGATGGGGTTGCATTTGAAGAAATGAGAAATGCACACCAACCTATTTCTAACTCATCCTGGTCCTTCGGTTCTTCCTCTTCCTCCGCCTCAGGCACAACTAGAGGACACGATCAAACGGCACAGTTAAATCACAAAACATCCTCTCCAGCACTACAGCACTTCCTGAAGAGTCATGTGACGACACGCACCGGGTTTCTCCATGCTCTGAGGGATCAGGCCGCTCTTGTCTTTGATGGGCAGCAGGTGAATGAGCTCCTTCTCCTCCTTCTGCTGCATCTTCCTGGGCATCTTCTCATACTTCTCCACCGGCTGCTCGGACTTACGCTTTTTGGCATGTACCGGAGCACTACGTGTTTCCACAAAAGGAAAAGAGCATACTCGTACTCGAAAGAAGAAAAAAAACATGAGGATCAAAGCGAACGTTTTAAAGACTGCTGCCTACCTTGATGAGATGTCTCGAGTCAGAAAGGAAGCTTTCTGTGCCATGGCTTTGATCTGTTCAAGGTCACCCTCATCCATCATATCAGTGGGCAGAGACTCCAGGAACTCTTCCTCTTCTTCATCCTCTGTTATCATACATGGACATTACCACACTGTCTCGACACAAACACGAGCACATGAACATCATCAGAAGGCCTGAAGTGTCCTTCACCTGGTCTCGTCTTGTAGCGCTCCAGGGGTTTGAGGGTCTGATGGGAGACATCAGTGAGAGCTTGCCGGAGTTTCCGCTGCTCTTTGCGCTGTTTCTTAGCTGAGCTCTGTTGCTTGAACTGACGATTCTTCAGTTTGTTTTCTAGCTTCAGATTGCTGGTTTTCAGCAATTTTCTGAAGCTAGGCTTCTTCTTCTTGTTCTTTTTGGAAGCCTTGTGTGAAAGATGCATTAAAGCACAGATAAACGATGCATGCTGGTTACAATTATACGTATAATAAGACATAATTTCTACATATGACAGATGAAGAACAGAATTCAGAGACTGACTTGTAGAGTAAAATATACTAAAAAAGTGTATATGCTCCAGTTCTCTCTCAGGTGGTCTTTGGTTGTTTTAGACCAAAAATGACATGTTTTATATATATATATAACATATATATATATATCACATATGTTTTACTTAATTGTAAAGGAACGAAATTTGGTGATTTTTGTGGCCGTGTGAACAAAAAATAATTGTGGACATGATTTGAAAATGATGGAAGCCTGTTTCCACTTTTATCGCAAAATTCCGACTTTATTCTTGCAATTGAGAGTCTTTGTCTTTTATGTTCTTTTTTTCTGAAAATTGCATGACATAAACTTTGGGGAAAAATCTGAATTGCAAGACAAAAAAAGTTACAATTATCATTTAAATAGTATTATTCCATGTACTATTAGTCATGATGCAGAAATAAAAAGCACAGGAATGAAAGGGTTGAACTCTAAAACATAAAGAGCGCAAAATAGATATATCTATTTATATATATATATATATACACATGATATCTCTCTCTCTCTCGCTCTATATATATATATATATATATACACAATATAGAGAGAGAGAGATATATATATGATTTTTGCAAATGTTTTTGCTCTATTTTTACAGCATTAATTGAAAAATAGCATATTTTTCCCCCTAATATTTGTATTTATATATAGAAGATGTATACACACATAAATATATACTTAACTTTTAGTACATAATATGACATAACACATGATAGAGTATGGAGTTGATATATAAGACATGTCATGTGATCTGATACACCAGGTGTTTACACTAGTACAGTATGGTAAAATAGGGGTAAAACTAGTAAAGTATAATGAAACACTACAGCAGCGCTTGAAAAGGGTAGTTTGACATGATATACACTAGTAAAGGGATTACACTAGTACTGTATAAAGTTTTGACTTTAATAATATATGAAAAACAGGGTTTGAGCGATGTGAACGCTTACACGATGAATTTAATGTTCACTGAAGCTCAGCGATATGGCTAACAGCAGCTGGTGTCACTAAACTCTCTAAAGCATTAGTTTTAAAATAACTTACCGGGCCCATTTTGATGAGTGATTCGCCTCAACTATCAATTTAATCCAAAAAAAAGAGTGCATGTGTCCCCTCTTCACACATGTACCACATGGACCGGAAGTTAACTACGGAAAATGTTGGATGAAAGGAGGGACGTTACATTGCCTTTGAGCGCCACCTGGTGATCCGGAGGAACGACGCTCGGTAACATTTGTAAAACTGAAATTTTCTCTAAAATAGTTGCTATATACATATATATACATATATACACATATACATATACATATATATATATATATATATATATATATATATACACATATACATATGTATACACATATACATATATATTCACATATACATATATATACACATATACATATATACACATATATACACATATACATATATATACACATATACATATATACACATATACATATGTATACACATATACATATATATACACATATACATATATATTCACATTTACATATATATACACATATACATATATACACATATACATATATTCACATATACATATATATTCACATATACATATATATTCACATATACATATATATATATATATATACATATATATATATATATATACACATATACATATATATAAATTGATTTTTTGCCTTTATACATTTCAGTGTTTATCACTTGTAAGTAACAATTTTATTTTATTTTTCTCTTTCGATGTATGTTGCTTGGATATATTGTGTTTATACAAAGAAATCGCATTTGAGTGACACTGAATTAAAAAACACACAAATATAGTTTGAAATTTATTTGCACATTTGAATTTTGCGGCGTCAAACATTTCACCTATTTACAATTTATCTTCACTCAAGTATGAAAACTGTACAATAAAACCAGGAGTGTGTAGAAAACAAACCAAGAATTAATGATACAATTTACATTTTTCATCAAGATACATCACCAAATCGAATAAAGTTTAGAGACCCAATATTTACACATATTAGGGTTAAACAACGCATTTTGTCAAACAATTGACCCGAAATCGAACACAAAAATGACTTAATTTTTTTATTATTAAACCACATTCTTATTCTTTAACTGGCTAATGTCAGTTCATTTTAGAAAATGTACATTAAGTACACAAATGTCTGAATACATTATTCACATAGAGCATGTGGGCTCTACTGCCACACATGAGATTTAGTTTTAAAATTAGGCTACATATTAGTGTTTAAAAAGAAGAACAATGGAGTGTCGGTTTCGAAAATGCAATAACTCTTCATCAAAATGTTTCTGAATAGCTCACACACTATATTCCTGCATTATTAACTGCATCTGACTCTTTTTTTTTTTTTTTTTACATTTTCTATTGCACTTCAGTGTGGTCTTGATCTACAAAGCAAAACCGTTTAAAAAACATCACATTTTTATAAAATCTCAGATTCTATTCTATTGGTAAAATCTCAAGTGCATTAAAGGGTTAGCTCAATAAAAAATTTACTTGCTCCAAACCTGTATGAGTTTCTTTCTTCTGTTGAAGATATTCTGAAAAATATCGGTAAAATTTTTTTTTTTTTCCTACTATGGAAGTGACTAACTGTCTGGTTACCATCGTTCTTCAAAATATCTTCTTTTGTGTTCAACAGACGAAAGAAACTCATACATGAATAAATGAAGACAGAATTTTCATTTTTGGGTGAACTATCTCTTTAAACAGGCTCTGAATGAATCTCCTTCAAAACAAACGAGCTAATGTCGGGACATTTGTTCAAAATGCGCCACTTGACTCCTCTAAACAAGGAGGAATAATATAAAAAAGCCTGATGCTGGTATAGTACATGACTAAGCTGGTGGAATATTTGCTCATGAAAGGCTTATATTTGTAAGTCATATAAAGTTTAACTTCAGTAATACTGACAAAGGAATCAAGTTTAGCTTTTTCTATACGTTGCATTGGACTTCTTTGAACCGCTGCTTTACACAATCCTCTCTGCTAATGCATTCATTTGAGTGAAACAATAGAAATAAAATCGGGGAGAGTTCACGAATTCTTCACTGACGGACTGCTGCTTTTTTCCATTTCTTTATCCTTTATGAGGGCATTAAACACCTGATGAGGAGAAAAAGACAAGGCATGTTATAAGGAAAGCCACACAAATCCCAATCAAACAAGTACATCATCCTGCAGGTGGAGCAATACTCATCATTTCCTCAAAACAACTTCACACAGATTCATTTTACTAGGCGTCTATAAATAGAGATTATGCAAAAGAATATTTGAAGAGAGCAAAAGATTTGCATTTAAATTCCCGTCTGCATCTCCCTCACGAACACATTTGATCGCCGTCCCGGCTCAGACGGGAACCGACCTGTGTCCACTTCCTGTTGCAGCTGATCATCTGAGTGTTGGCGATGCAGCTGAAGAGGCGTTCGGGCGGCGTGTCGTCCGGCAGTCTGGTCAGGAATTGAGCGATGTGGATGAAATCCATCTGCAGGAGCACTTCCTCGTAGAGCCGCAGGATTCCGAGTCCCGTACGGAACAGGAACTCCTCCCCGTCTCTGCAGAACACGTCCCACACCCGACACGCCACGTCTAACGGCAGGGACTTGGTGTAGAGGGTGAAGATCCTGAAATCACAAATTTGTAAGCCAAAAACTGTACTTAAAGAAAATGAAAACTACAGTAATGCAATCGGGAGGAAATCTGACTTTGAATGGAACGCAGCATCAGACGAAATAAGAGGTGTGAGATATATATGGTCTACAATTATATTGTAATAGCTGTTTTAATAATATGTAAGCTGACATTACCTAGTATGCCACAAAAAAAACAACATGGTTTCTCTGTAACACAGTTAGAACGTCGCCAAAATTCATGAACTTTTGTCTTTAAACAATATTTTTTATAATGATATAGTTAAAGTCACCATGAAATCAAAATGTAAATAATGGAATTCTGCAGTGTTTATTATAAGTTATTTATCTGTGCACATCATCAATATTTTTTTTAGTTCTCGTGCACTCGTAATCTTTAATCAAAATAACTGGTCCCTCATGTAACAACATCTCTTCTGTTCTCTGATGATGCGTTCACTGGCGCAAGGGCGGGGCAACCTGTCACTCACATGAGATCGACCAATAGCAAACCACAACCAGCCAATCACCCTACATTTTTTTCGTTCGAGAAGCCGTTTCACTCAAATATATATTACAATCGGAATGAAATAAATGATCGCAACATCAGTTTCGTGCCAGAAAGCGTGCTGTAGTGACGCTGTGGATAACCCGCGATGGGGCGGGTAATAAAAAATAGCATTCCAAATAATTCCGGGTGGGTTGGTGGCAGATGAGAGACAAATCATGAATGTGTTGATTTTAATAAAAAAAACCTCTTCAGGGAAAACCAATAAAGGAAAACATTTGCCTAGAGCACCTCCTAGTGGACATTATATGGATCAAACAGGGAAAAACCTACACGAGATAGGCTATTGCTTAATAGTTTTAACTAAAATATACACAAGCTTAACATAAATAAATAAACCAAGGTGAATTTCATTCATACTACACACATTATAGAACATACCAACCAAACATAGTACCGATTATACAGTATGCGATTTCGAACGCGGCACGTCACTTGAACGAACCGGTTGAATAAATGATTCAATGACTCACTCATTAAGACAGTGACTTGCCGCAACCTACTGATAGTTTTAGTTTCATATTTAAAGTGTCATTTCAGTTTTCTTTAAATCATTTTTTCAATATTCTGTTTTATTATTTTTAATATTTACAAATATTTTTAAAACAATCTCATGGCATTATACGCATATACTGCTTTAGATGCAGCTTCTGTGCTACTTCTGCAAGCATGCATTTTTTGTTGATCCGGATTTCATTTCATTGGTAACAGCCTGTAGTGTATTATTATTCTAACTGAATGTTTTGATAAAATGTATGCATCATATTTTATGTCAAAAGATTGCCCTCATAAAAGGCAAAAATGCCTCAGGAAATCAGTTTAATCAATTTTTCAGTTTCACACACCCTTGACACATACTCAGATATATGCATTTACACATTAATCTTAGTGTTTAGATGTGTTTCATCATATTTAAGATATGTTTTGCTTCATCAGAAGATTCTTCATGGACTCACCAGTCTATCAGATACAGGTCAGGTGTGAGGTTGTAACTCTGGAAGTGACTGAAAAGTCTGGGGAGGTTTTCTTCAAAGAACACCTCAAAAGCTGCAAAGTACTTCAGCATCTAATAAAAAAGAGACAAAATCAAAACATCTTTTTAATTTATGTACGTGTGTGAAAACCCACCCAAAATTATACTCTACAGACATAAACAAGTTGTAAAGTCTATAAAGCAAAGACTCAGCAAAAAAAGATGCTGTCCACTTGTCTTGTTCCGGACAAAGAACATTCCTTCGCAACAGCACGTAAATAATCTGATCTATTAAACGTAGCAGGTACCAGCTCGTGGTCCACTCTGAAGAAAGCCATCTGACAGGGTTTGTTGAGGAGATTGGCGAAGGCGATGAAAGCGTCGGCCTCCTCCAGGTTGAGGATCAGCACAGCGGCTATGAAGGACATGCCCTGAACCTGCAGCCAAAAAAAAAGCGCCATTTCACAGCTGCTCTATCATCGCCTAATGACTTTCATGCTTTTTTCTGCTGGATTGAACTCTAAGAACTCAGAATTCAATACACATCAATTTTATTACGTTGCATTTTTTTCGAGTCATAGTTTTGCCCATCTACGCTAACAGATCAAAAGTTTGGGGTCAGTAAGAAAACATCTGTTTAAAAAATTATTAATACACAGTAAAATCCCCAGAGTTAAATCAACTCTGCTCAGATAACATTTGGTCCCTCTCTAAATAGTGTTAAAGTCACACTGAAATAGTGTTAAAGTCACACTCTTCAGAGATTGAATGTCTTTTATCTTCAGTTGATTTCATCAGTTGTAGTTCTTGTGTTTCTCTGTCCTTCAGTGATTCTGCTTGTTAACAGCAGGCGTTCATCATTAATATTCAATTAATTGTTTAATTATCTCATTAACTTTAACTCTGCTTCAGTGTTACTTTAACACTATTTAGAGAGGGACCAAATGTTATCTGATCAGAGTTGATTTAACTCTGGGGATTTTACTGTGTACTAATACTTCACCAATAGAAAACTGATTTCTTATGATATCCATTTGATCAGTGCTGCTCATACAAGCTTCCCATTCATCACAGAATCCTGAAAAAATCTATCACGGTTCTCCAAAAAAATATAATAATACAATAATATATAAAATACAAATAATATATAGTAACATAAAACATTTTAGTTTAGGGTCCAATTCTCGCTGGTAGCTTACTAGCATGCATATTACTATGATATTGGCTGTTTATTACTGCTTATAAAGCACATATTAATGTCTTATTCTGCATAATCATATTCTACATCCCTTAATCCTACTCCATTCCTAAACTTAACGCTACCTTACTAACTATTAATAAGCAGTAATTAGGAGTTTATTGAGGCAAACTTCATTGTTAATAGTGAGAATTGTGAGCAAAAAATAATAAATACGCAGCACAACTGTTTTCAACATTGATAATTAGTGGTCGACAGATATATTGTTATATTGATATATATTAGTGGGCGATACGTTCTTCAGTTTGGCCAATGTGTCAGAAGGAGGTGGGACTTTTATTTTGACTGTTGGTTGCAGGGTTTACTTCCGATTTATTCGTATTTTTCTTTATTTGTGTAAAATACTATAATATCATAATAAACAGTATAATATCATTTCATTTCTTTATTATCTTTACTGATATTTTATCTTTAATATTATCATATCAGTTTTATATCAGCCACTGCCCACTCTGTTCTCTAAGATATCGGCATCAGCCATGGAGAAATGTTTCTTGAGCACAAAATCAGCATATTAGAATGATTTGTGAAGGATCATGTGACACTGTGGAATCAATAATAATATTTCACAATAATACTGTTTTTGATCAAATAAATGCGGCCTGGGTGAGCAAATGACACTTTTAAAAGAAAAAACATGACTTCTTTAAAAATAAAATGTACCAATCCCAAACTTTTGAACGATAGTGTATAATGACGCCAGAGTTTTTAATATGCAGATGAGAAATAGTAGAGGAACGCAAAAGATTTTTGTAAATATTGTGCCGGCGATCACTTACATATCCCACGTCAGGTCTGTAGCAGGTGTAAGCGCCCAACACACTGTGCAGGAGATCATGGTACGGCCCACCCTAACAGAAGAGAGCCCAACGTGAGTCACGCAGTTAAACTGACGCCAAAACAACATTGAGAGGAAGAGTGTGAACAGTACACAAAATCGGCACAAAATCACTCTCCAGAACATTCTCGTTCACTGCTCCCTGCTGGTGGAATGATCTCCCTACTTTCATCAGGAACGCAGAATCCCTGGCAATATTCAAGTGACAGCTGAAAACTCACCTCTTCCGTGAACACTTGATCCCCTCATAAAAAAACAAAACAAAAAAAAACCCTTTCCTTCCCTTTTCCCTTCCTACTCTAGCTTATGGTACTGAGCAATGTATGAAACTTGTATTGTGAGCACTTCCTGTGTTATTTGCCAATTCATGAAGAATCGCTTGTTTGTTTTCCTCACTCGTAAGTCGCTTTGGATAAAAGCGTCTGCTAAATGACTAAATGTAAGTGTAAATGTGTACCTTCTGGAAGATGAAGAGTGATGGAAACGTGCGCGAGATGTCTAGTTTGATCAGATCCAGACTGGACTCACGGTCGGCACTGTCCACTGTAACAAACACAACCACATAAGGACCAATACATGTCTAATAAACTGTAATTTTACATTTTTCTGAGTTTCGTAAACATATGTGAACTGTGCTGGAAAAATGAGTGCTACAGCCAAACGAGTGAAAAATCTCAATTTTGGTCTTTGCAAATATTCACGCATCTGTTATGTCTTAAGTGAATGTTTGGTTAACTTCAAAGTTACTTTAAATAGTAATATTATATTTTACAACATTACTGTTTTCACTTTGGTGACCAGCATAAGACACTTCTATATAAAAAACACGAAACTAATCGTAATCATTTCAAAGGTTTGACTGGAAGTGTTTATCTACAGTACATCGCTATCGGCCTGTGATATCCTAAAGTATATTACTGGCATGGAAAAAACAGCCCCGTCTGGTGTTTGTTAGTCCCAGAGGATCTGCTGAGGCGTACTGCTGGAGGCTAACAGCGGCCAAAACAGTCTGGGTGTTGTGATGAGGGCCAGATGTGAAAGGAAGGATGTGTTTGTGTTGAAAAACCAGCTTTATTAACAGATTAATTACGACGCATCAAAGAACGAAGCGCTGAGGCTAATAAAACACCATTTTATGGAGTACACAAGCTGGAAGGCGAAGTGGAAAACAAAAACAACATGAATTAACATGATTAGCAAGTCTGAGCTTGCAGCACAGGAAGGAAATAACCGCTGCTTCAATAAATTGAGGAGGAAGGCGACCGGGGAGAATTGGAAGTCAGACACATACCGGTAAAGACTTTTCCAAGAACTTTCCATTCACAACTACTGAATATGCACAGCGGATTCACACCCAGATTGATTCGATTATGAATCACGTAGACAGGGTTGTGAACTAGTTCAACTGATTCACTGAATCAAGTGCTTAAAAACCATTACAATTCTGACTGATTCGATAATTAATTATTCAGATCCAATTTTGAATTGATTCACTGATTCACTGAGTAGATTGCTGAGACAACATTCAAATTCTGACTGATTCACTAAGGAATCATTGATTCGATTATGAATCACGTACACAGAGTTGTGAACTAGTTCAACTGATTCACTGAATCAAGCGGTTCAACATGACTCACTGAATGAAGTCAGATTTTGTAAGTTTGCAATTACTATATAAGAAATGTGGATTGTTAAAATCCATTCAAAAGACTAATTCACTATTGTATTGACTTATAAAGGGGTTCACAACTGATTCACTGAACTAATTAAGATTTTTGTGTAGTGAATTGTTAAACACTCTTCAAATTCAGAATGACTCACTAATGAAGAATTCAGACTGAATTAATTGACTGAACCGGTTGAGATTTTGCGAGTTTGCAGATTAATCGATAAGCATAGCAGGCCTTTAAAAACCATTCAAATTCAGACTGATTCACTAATTCAGACCTAATTGTGAATTGGTTCAACAGATTCATTGAACCAATTCAGATTTTGTCAGTTCATGAGTATAGTGGATTGATAAAACCCATTCAAACTCAGACTGATTCACTAATGAGACCGATTTGTGAACTGGTTCAATTGATTCATGAAACCAGTTCGAATTTTG
>CM074309.1:3988388-4008388 GCA_037194245.1 Opsariichthys bidens
ATCACAAAATTATCACAAATCTCTTTACGTTTTTCCCCGCATTTTTTAGTTTAGAAAAAATGTAAAATGTACAGAAGATGATTTGATTTTGCAATCTAACACAATCATATGGATTCCTCCAAAACTTGAATTTTCTAATGACTAGGTTAAAGGATTGGTTCACTTGGGAATTTAAATTTCCTGATAATTTACATCCAAGATGTTTGTCTTTCTTTCTTCAGTGGAAAATAAATTTTTCTATTTTTCTCAGTGACGAATACAGTCCACACTCCAATCCAGAAGGGGGCGTGCTTGGTCATGCAATGCTGTTTGCGAACAGCGACATGCGCAATTTACATTATTTTTTTTTATTTGAGTGTTGATTATTATATCTAAAAATATATGGATTTTTCTCCATATAGTGGACTTCACTGGAGCCCAAATTTCACGATCCAGACGAGGAATAACACATTTCCTAATCACGTTGGAAAGGTCATGCGTGATATAGGGGGGAGGACCGCCATCACTGCTTTACCTTTTTTTAAAAAGGCAGTTTGACTTGGTCTTTGCACGTTCGCTTTGTTCGCTACGTCACGTGCGACCTTTCCAACGTGATTACGCAATGCGTGGCGCATCGCAGACGAGCATTTGTGGTTAAAAGTATTAAAAAATATATATTTTGTTTAGATAATGACAGATCGTTTCGCTACACATGACCCTTATTCCTCGTCTGGGATCATGTAGTCTGAAACTGCAATTTGGACCTTCAACCTGTTTGACGTTCAGAATTTGGAGAAAAATCCTGGAAAAATCCTTAATTTCTTTTCGACTGAAGAAAGGAAGACAATCATTTTGGATGAAACGAGTAAATTATCAGGAAATTTTAATTCTGAAGTGAACTAATCCTTTTAAGGGAATTATTAACGTATGTTCATTTATAAATAATATATTAATACTGCAACCTTATATTTATAATATAAATATTGTTCAGTGTTCATGCACGTTTGTTCATAATATATTATTTAATATTTAAAAATGATTTAATGTTTATGTAATGTAGAACTAATGCTGTAAAAGTATTGTTCTTTGTTAGTTCATTTTAGCTGTTGCAATAATTCACCCAAACTTGAAATTCTGTCATCATTTGATCACCCTTAAGTTTTCACACTGCTCTTTTCCATACAATAATCAAAAAAGTATTCCAATATTTATCTATACGATACTGTTTTGATAGTCTCACGTCAAAAAAAATAAAAAATAAAATCAATTTTAAGTATATTTGTCACATTTGACAGTTTAAACATCTAGACAAATCACAAAGCACCACCTTTGAATATGCAAATGAAATCTACATGAACTACAAAACAATGTCTGATCCTTACACAAAGCTATTTTACAAGTTCACAAGGCAAAATAGAGCACACAAGTCTTATTTTTTATTTTTTTGTCCTCGACAGGAGGTTGATGGTCTCTGGTCACTGTACGATTTCACAGTATGAAACAGAGCAGCGTGAACGTTCTTCCAAATATCTTCTTTTGTGTTCGAAAGACAGAAAAATCATACAGACGTGGATGACATGAGGGTGAGTGAATCATTTCATTTTTGGATGAACTTTCCTTTCAACATGAACAGCAAGCGTTTAGTACTGGTCAAGCAGGCGTGTCACGTGACGTGAGTGGTTGAAATGACCGATGGGAAGTGAAGGTATACGGCTCCGTGCACAGAGGAGACAGTGAGCATGAAGAAGAGCTCATTTAGAAACCAAACATCATACCCCTGAACTTAAGAGATTGGGTGTAGATACAGATGTGAGATTGCCTGGGTTACCTTCCTGAAGAGAGAGCAAAATGACAGAAATACAGTAACATAAACCAGAAATAATGGCCTTGGGCTTCAAAACTCTGCTGACAGGACTGGTTTCAGTTTAAAAAGGTAAAAGTGCTTTTGGAGTTAATGCTGATATGATTTGGCGGAGCACAATCAGTCGCGACAGCTGTTTACTGCATTCTGACTGGATCAATTTTTCCTTTTTGTTTGTGTGAAGCTTAAAGGGGACCTATTATGCAAAATTCACTCTTATAAGGTGTTTGAACACAGAGCAGACGTTCAAATCGCATCACCTGCGGCTGGTGACAGAAAAACAGTGGAAACAAGTGGAGGAAAATGAGCAAAATCCACAAAATAAGAATGTTTTGTTGTGCCTTTGGATGTCAGAATCGCAATGCAAAAAATATAGACTTCATTTTTATAGAATATCGCTGAAGACGCCCTTTGAAGCCAAACGAGGACGTTTATGTTGCAAGTTACAGGCTGGACTGATGAAACCGCCAATGATAGTCTAACATTAAAGCATGAATTTGATGTAAACAGTAAGTCTACATAATATTCACATATGCAGTTTATAGGGGACATGTAGATGCATAGCAGTTACAGCATGAAATAATATTTTAACCTATAACATTTTACATAGATAACTTTTAAACATTTTTGTTTCCCTTTTTTTGCATTTGCGTGTTGATATCTCCCAGTTCGGACTTTATAACTCGCAATTGTGAGTTTATATCACAATTCTGAGGAAGAAAAAAAAGACAGAATAACTAGTATATCTCACAATTGACCCTTCGCAAACAGTTTGATTGACAGGCGATCTGACCAATCATAACCCTGAATCCGCCGTTTTGTCGAACAAAGCAGTCAGGGGAGTTAGTAGATTAACGTTGGTGAACTTGATAAATTGTGTGTGCTCACGTCTTTCCGCGCTTGAAACTACATTCCTTCTGATGTTCATTCACGTTTTTTTGATGCTATAAATGAACTAGTATGAAGAGATGATCGTTCACGAGGAGCTACAGCGATCTGTCACGACACATTAAAGACACGCTATTTATTGATTAAACTTCTTTAAAAAATGACTACATATTAAATATGAAACGGTTTCATATGTCTGTCGAGGCGTTGTCAGTGTCCTGTTTGCTCCGGGACGTATTTTTCACTGCGTGAGAACATGATGTGTGGCCTGAGAGAGCATGACTTGTCTGACATGGCAACAGTAACTAAAGTGAAGGGTCAATTTTGTTCACCCTTCTAAGAATTGTGAGATATAAAAAAAAAGTCAGAATTGAACTCGAAATGAACTTTTTTGTTCTTTTATTCTGTGGCTTCCACAGACTGCTACTGCAGAACAGTCTAACTGCAAAACGGTCATTTTCTGCCACTAGGTAGGCTCCGCCCACATAAAACATCCTCATTGTTTGCAAACGCAAAATAGGTCTATTGAGCGGTTCCGGATTGTGAGGTCCCGCCCATTACTGGCGATGGAATCTGCCCTCTTAGCTTAGCTCCTCCCCTGAGCGAGTTGCACACAGTCTGTCTCGCTCATCTCCTCACCAGAGCATTTAACAGCAGCATTCAAGAAAGAAATGTATTATTATTGAAGCCAGTAAAGCTATTTAAGTTTTTCTTTAGTTGTTTGGTTCATTTTAACAGCAATAATTAGCCTACGGTATGTTATTGCACTGATTTTACTATAATACATAAGTGTAAATGTGATTTCTTTCCTTGCTGTTTATGTTCACAGACATAACCAACAGTGTGTTTTTGGCAGTTTAAGTGCAATAAGACATGTAAGATACTCACAGGACGCACCATCTGACAGTCAGCTTTCTGTGCGCGCGCTTTGGACCATATATCAGAAGTTTAAACTGTTGTGGCTTAAAAACGCATTCAAATAATTAACTTTCACGATGACGAAGAACTGTAATGTCACCAAAACCGAAACCAAACGGATGTTTTTGGCAGAGTATACGAGGAACACAAAGATTTGTTCAGGCTCCGCCTTCTTCTGGAAAGCGGGGTGGGGAGCAGCAGCTCATTTGCATTGAAAGATCCATGCACGAAAACAGCATGTTTTTCCATTCGCTCAAAAATGGGCCTTTACAACATGGTATTATAAATGACATGTGGGGTTTTTGAGCTGAAATTCTGGGGACACCTGAGACTTGTTTTGCAGCATTATAGGTCCCCTTAAAACTCAATAAACAGAAAGAAATAAGGAGTTTGGCTGTTAGTAATCTGACAGAACGTGAAGAGAACCGTGTGTGTGTGTGTGTGACAGAAGATAAGCAGGGCAGAGATAGCGTGAGGCCGTGCATTAAACAAAAACACGACAATCGTATATTAAATGTGTGTTTGTACTCCCTAAAAACATGAGCTGACCTCTAAATGACCTTTAGTCACTCTCCTAAAACACAGACACTAAAAGGTTTTGTGCTCCAAGCCAGCTGGACTCTCAGCTGCAGACAGGCCCTTAGGCCGAACTCGATCTGGCTCGGCTCCTACTCTACCTTCCACCCAAGCATATGATCAGGCCACAACACACAGACGAACATACTGTCTCTAAGAGAACTTAGAGGCAGCACAGCTTGTACTGTTTGCCTAAACAACAGAAGTGAAACCTGTACAAAGAGGTCTGGTGAGATGAACCGAATTGTTTCTGGTTAGACATGCATGGCTGGCAGAGTCGTCTTCTATCTGCTTGGGAAACAGCACTAAAAGCAGAACTCGAATTTAGCAAAGGCTTCATAGGAAACCAGCTTATGCTTGTTTAAAACACCTTCTTTCAGGGTCCAAAGTTAACTTTTTTCCCTAACACCATTCAAATGTGAGGATTTAACAGCCATACAATATTACTTATTATTTTTGACACTAAATTTGTACATTGTTCTTCTTAAACGTGACATGTAGTTTTACTGAGAATCAGATAATTCCATTTATCAGTGAGAAAAATATATATATTTTATGTATATATATAAAAATGTAGTTTTCTCACTGACAAAAGGAATTCTCTGATTCTCAGTAAAACTACAAATCACAGAAATGTAACATTGTGATTTTGTTTCCCATATGTTCGTTAAGGTGCAAGGAATATTCCAACAACGTCACCTAATTTAAAAAAGAAGAAAAAACTCTTCCGATGAAAATTTTCCACCGAGCTAAAATTTGTTCAGAAGACGTAAAAGATGCAACAGATGTTTTCTTCAGCATGCAGTTTGATTTGAATCATGGATTCGACTATTCTTCGTACAATGTGATTTAAACCAACGTAATGTTTCAATTCCTCATTGACAAATGTGTAACTGTTTTTAGATCATGCTCTTCTCATTGCATGAATGTGTACTTCAAATCTTAAAAGTATATTTTTTAAAAACTATACTTCCAAACAATATAATATTAATGAAATAAAAGACCACTTAAGTGTACTCCTTTCCTGACTATGTTTCTGAACACTTAAGTGACACTTTGCACTGTCAAAGTCGTTACGTTTTAATAATGTTTTCTTGTGCTTTAATGAAGTGAGTTTATTTTGATGTGTTGACAAACATACAGTACTAAAGCACTTGTAATGTACTTGATCATTTTAACTGTAGCGTGTTATTTGATATTACATTTAAAGTTTATATATATATATATATATATATATATATATATATATATATATTTTTTTTTTTTTTTTTTTTTTTTTTTTTTAAATACATAACATTGATATTTCATGACATTAAAGTATGTTTTAGTTTTCCATAAATGCTTGTCACTACATTTGGCAGAATATTTTAACCATGTTTCAAAGACAACAGAAGTAATTATGAAATTATATATATACTTAAGTGATTTGGGTGGATCATCAATAATCATTGGAGGTGAAAGCTTTTACATTTTTAAGAATATTTCTGACCTTTTTACTTTAGAATAATGTGCACTGATAAAGTGTGCACAAGAGAAAATGATCAAATTGATATAAATTTTGATTTCATGTCCACTTAGTACAAAAAAACAAGAAAAGAAAAGAAACTAATAACAAGCTGTTTAAAATATCTATTAAAAGGTATTACATTTTCTCACATTGCTTGATCTAGATTTACATCCACTGTCAATATGAATTAGGTGTGAACAGACCTGCTGTATGGTTTTGGAGTCTTTGGGGGGACTCTCTCTCAGCGGGACCTTTCCAAAGAGTTTCCATCCTGGTACACTCTGGGCCTCCCTCTGCTTTCTGGAGAACAGATTTCTGCCAAAGACATCATCACAGAACATCTGTCAAAACCTGAAGACAATACACCGAAAACAAGTGAAAGTGTCCAAGCGAGTTCTGGATGTGGTTCTTGGCTTCGCAGCATGAAGATAACCCTGATAGCATAAGTCACTGACTGTGAGGCACATGACTCGAGAGGAATGCCACTACAGCCTGTGAACTGAGATAAAGCACAAGCTTATTCATAAAGGATTATGCAAACACAACGCATGAATTTAAAAAAAAAAAGTTCCTCTTTTGCAGACGATGCCAGAAGCGAAGCTGTTGAGACTAAAATCAGATCTACGACAGCTGCGTCGTAAAATATGAGGAAATTCATAGTTTAAGCTTCCAGTCGGCTCAGTAACCAGAAGTTAGAATCCTAGTCTTTTTAGAAACCTGTTATGTTCAACAAAGGCATTCCTTTCTTGAAAAGACATGACTTTAAGACTGACGGTTTAAAAAAATTCTTATCATCATCATTTACTTCATGTCATTTTACTTACTTTGTTCCAAGAAACACGTTTCACAGAATGCCCTAGCTGCACTTCTGCATGCAGTGACAGTGGATGTTTTATCAGATGATAAACGCCTGGTACTTTTTTGTCCTTTTGGAGCTTAATAGGAATATCTCATAGTATACCGTCACCATCCACTTATTAACAGCTTATTAACATTTCCTTTTGGATTTCATGGAAGCAAGAAAATAATACAGAATGTGAATGACATGAACATTTTCATTTTGAGGTAAAATATACCTTTAAATGAACCTTTTAGTTTTACAAACTCATTCTACCAATGAAAAAAAAAAACATTTTAATTGTTCATATTTGCAAATATTTGCAACATGCAGAATAAAAACAGGAAATGAGATCATTGAGAGGACCCCTGCAGATCCTTATGACTCTTATCAATATCGGATCATTTTTATGAAAAGGCAAGATTAGTTCAGGTGTGACATTTATGAATAACAGGCCTAATTCATGATATGTGTAAAAAAACGTCACGGTTCAGTGACGAATACAGTCCACACTCCAATCCAGAAGGGGGCGTGCGTGGTAATGCAATGCTGTTTGCGAACAGCCACATGCGCAATTTACATGTTTTTTTTTTTATTTGAGTGTTCATTATTATATCTAAATAATAAAATAAATAGCAACTGAATTCAATAGTTTGAGCTCTATTGTTATTTGTAGCCTTTAATATTATAGTAATGGTCAAGAAAGGACTCCCTATATATAGTTTAACGCATTCGTTGAAGCTTATTTTGAAAATTACAATCAAGATGTGTGTACTCTCACATGTATTGATGGTGTAAAGAAAATGTTAGAATTTTTTACTTGATTACATTTATTAAATGTCAACTTTATATAATATAACAGTATAAAATTGTCACAACCACATGTCTAGATTTTTTGTTTCATTATCATGAATTTTTATTTCTCATTTCTCATAATTCTTTAAAAATCTCAAAATGATATGTACCTCTGATTTTTGGTTTTCATCTTTATCTATTTTCTAAAAGGTACATTATAGAGCATTACCATACCTGCTGAAGATGTCCGAGATGCCGTGTTTCCTCTGGCTGAGAGTCAGATCTGCGGCTGCAACACTCAACACTCCAGGGATGTTGTCTGGGGCGCTCTGACGACGGCTGATTTCATAAGTGTTCCTGGAATTCAGACTCACGTCCATGAACCTTAAGTCATCAGGTGTATCCGATGTGGAAAAGGTCTCGTCATCATCTGGACTGAGAGGAGCAGAGTCGGTGTTGAAGAAAGAGCTAGAGGAAAACGTCCTGAGAGAGTGCTTTGGAGTTGACGGAGTAGCTGACGAGCACAGCTCTCCTTCGTCGCCATGCATTGACTTGAACACTGAACCCTGGGCATTTGAACATCTGTCCTCAGCTCCATCTTGAGGTTGTAGAGTTACTTCAGAGTGTGACTGGTTTATCAGAGACGTAGAAGAAACGGCATCAACGCCTTTGGAGTCTGCCGACAGTTCACCGTTTGCCATCATGTGGTCTTCTTTAGAATTCAAGTAGCTTCCTGTAGGATTAGGTGAGTTGCGTTCAGCCCCTCCATGTGCATTGTGGCTAGCATGTCCATTTGGGAGCTTAGTTCCACATGGCTGGGTACTGGTCTGATGCTGTTCTTTATCACATGACTCTGGCACCTCATGGTCCTGGCTTCTCTGCGATTGGCCTTTCTCTCTCTGTGATGCACCAGAATGGGAGAACATGCCTTGCATTATGTTCTCTTGCCTGTCTGAAACATCTGAGATGCGCGGAGGTGGTCTGCCTTCCTCAGCACCCCTGCCTCCAGAGGAAGATGACTCCACCATCAGCTTCACAGGTGAATCTACAGAATGTCCACTATACTCTGCGATGATGACACTGCACTTCTGGACCCCGCTGGGTGGATAACCTAAAATAAAACCAGTTTGCAGACAGCATTTTGGAACATTCATTTCAGGGTTTTCGGACATCAAAGAAAGTTTAACATTACAGTAAAGATGCATTTGGAACATCTGATCAAGTATTTTTCAACATTTATTGGTGTTTTATATTTGGAACATCCAATTCAGCTTTGTTATATTACTATCTACTCAAAGATAGATTACGGTAACGCTCTACTGGGTGGTTGCCCTGCTCGCTTGATAAACAAACTACAGTGAGTACAAAATGCAGCAGCTAGAGTTCTTACTAGAACCAGGAAGTATGACCATATTAGCCCAGTTCTGTCAACACTGCATTGGCTCCCTAATAAACAGTATTCAGTGGGATCAAGTTTGGAATGTTCGTTTCATTATTTTGTTGCATCACAGTTTCATTTGGAACATTGTATCGGTACATTCGATTCCGATTTTTTTAAACTTCATAACAGTTTGGATTGTGTGAATTCAGCTTTGTTGAACGTCATAATTATGTTTAGAAAGCTCGATATAGTATTTTGGGGCATGATAAAACGTTCCTGTCGATTGAGCATAATAGCGATTGTAACGTCTGATTCGAATATTTGATTCAGTAGAATCAAGTTTGGAATGTTCGTTTCAATATTTTGTTGCATCCCAGTTCCATTTTTTTAACTTCATAACAGTTTGGAATGTGTGAATTCAGCTTTGTTGAACATCATAATTATGTTTAGACAGCTCGATATAGTATTTTGGAGCATAATAGCAATTGTAACGTCCGATTCGAATATTCGATTCAGTAGAATCAAGTTTGGAATGTTCGTTTCAATACTTTGTTGCATCACAGTTCCATTTGGAACATTGGCACTTCCGATTCAGTTTTTTTTTTAAACCTCATAACAGTTTGGAATCTGCAAAATTCAGCTTTCTTGAACACCATAATTATGTTTAGAAAGCTCGATATAGCATTTTGGAGCATAATAGCGATTGTAACGTCTGATTCGAATATTCGATTCAGTAGAATCAAGTTTGGAATGTTCGTTTCAATATTCTGTTGCATCACAGTTCCATTTGGAACATTGGCACATCCGATTCAGATTTTTTTTTTAACCTCATAACAGTTTGGAATGTGTGAATTCAGCTTTATTGAACATCATAATTATGTTTAGAAAGCTCGATATAGTATTTTGGAGCGTAATAGCGATTGTAACGAGATTCGATTCAGCTTAGCTAAGCATCAGAATCAAGTTCTGTTCAATATTTTGTGGCATGACAGACGCGTCTGGATAAAAACTCAATTCAGAACATGTAAAAAGCCCATAAATGCTGTCTAGGTACAGAGCTCAGTAAAGTTTTAAGACCCAGCCATTACTGCATTACAGTCAAAATGCACAATATAGCAGCAAGAGACTGAAACATACATACCCATCGGCCGCAGCCCAATTCCTGAAGGTAGCACGAATGACCTCTATTGCAGACCCCTTTTAAACCACCCCAATGAGGAATATTTTATCTCAGTTTGCTCTCATATAAAGGAAATATGTCTGTACTGGTCCATCCTCGGTCTTTTCCATCTCATTCAAAATCCTCTTGTGGATTGACAGCCACAGCGCTGAAGCTCAGTGTTGGACTCCGCACTTCTTTCCCCATGACACCTATTTAGACTGTCCGCCAACATGTTAACAGGGTAAATATTAATAGTATGCAAATAACGTGACTTAATAGACATCCCCGTTGAAAACATCAAAGCTTTCCTGACTCAGACCGGTAGATGTCCGTATCCTGACTATGATACGAGGCCATCTTGAAATTCCAGTGACGTCATTTGATGATTTAGGAACAGGAGACTCCACGCGCCCCCTGCTGAACATTCTATAACACACATTCTGATGACGCAGCCGAGATACATATTACAGGCTACTGTACAGACTGTACAGAAATAATGATTGCACAACTGCATAATTATTTGTTGATCCCCAGGGTTGGGGAGCAACGAAATACAAGTAACTTAGTTGCGTATTTAAAATACAAAATTTGAGTAAGTGTATTTCATTACAGTTACATTTTAAATGGGTGGTAATCAGATTACAGTTACATCTGAAAAGTGTTTTAGATCACCAAAGTGATTACTTTGAATTTTAATGTCATTTAAACAGCAATTCTCTGACTCTGACAGTCTGAAAAAGCGGAGTTAAGTTTCATCAACATTTTAATACTTTTAAGAGAGAGTTATTTTTATTTAGTACTGTCCTGAACAAGACAAAATGACTGAATTTATATAAAAAAAATTGCCCAACTGTCAACTTCACTGTCCTGTCATGACCTGATGATCCACGACTGTGTTTTGTGAAAGTCGTTTGTCAGTCATTCACTGGTTACTGCAACTTCCCCTCACAATTGTGAGTTTGTATTTCACAATTCTGACGTCTTTTTCTCAGAACTGTAAGATTTAAACTCACAATTGCAAGTTATAAAGTCAGACTTAGGAGATTTAAAATTACAATTCTTGCAAAACTTTTTTTCTTGCAATTGTGAATTTAGTATGTGAGTTTATATCTCATAATTCTGACTTTTTGCCAATATTGCGAGTTTATATCTCACATTTTTGACTTTATAACTCACAATTGCAACTTTATATCACGCAATTCTGTGGGAAAAAGTCAGAATTGTGAGATAAAAACTTGCAATGACCTTTTTTGTGTTTGTTACACACTTATTAGTATTCCAAAGTATTCTAAAGTATTTAGATTAAGTTACTAAACTTGAGTAATGTAACGAAATATGTTACAAATGACTTTTTAAAGCATGTATTTTGTAATCTGTAGTGAAATACATTTTGAAAGTAACCCACCCAGCCCTGTTGATACCACATTAAATTGTGCTTATCAACTTTAAATTGCACACAACTCTCAACAGAAGGCTGAAATTACTCATTTTTCAACATTAAGGGAAGACCCCTTTTTTTTTATTTTACAGATTTTCTGTAACATTAAAATATTGCATGCAAAAATCCATTGTGAAACAAATAAATCATCATATAAACCTCAAACAATTGTTTTGGCTGACAAATATCACCAAATTCACCAAATATGTGCTATATAGGCTAAATAAAAATGTCCGGTACCACTTTATATTAGGTGTCTTTATATTAGGTAACTATTTGTAACATTCAAATTAATAATCTGATACAATACACTTATTACATAATTTTTTTTTCAATGTATTTATGTTTTTGTTTTTTAAACTGCATGTAATTACAGCTAATTAAATCTAGAATTACACTTTTGATCCTTTCGTTAAAACAACCTGTAACCTGTCCCTAACCTTACCAGTATCTCCTCAACACCTCCATAGCTGCAAAAGTGTTTTGCAATACAATATGAACATAATCAACACAATTTGATGTAAGCACATAGTTAAAGACACCTAATATAAAGTGTGAACAAAGGTCCATTTTCTTTTTGTGTTCTACAGTATTGACTTTTCCTAGTGTATTTTTACTTGCTTCTGAAATCTGCATCTAAAAAGCTCAGTGTGAGATGCAACAGTGTTCAACCACACAAAACTGACATTCTTGAATTGTGTAGAAAACAGACAGTATCGACTAAAAAGTTGAAAACACATGAAAAATATTTCTGTGGTGAAAAAACATCGAAACATTTTGATCAGTGTGGCTCACGCGATGACAAAAACACTTTTATTTTGGTGGCATTGGCCAACTTACTGACACAATAAGTAGATTTTGAAACATGAATAAAATGTTTTGGGTGAGTAACCACATTTTGCACACATTCGATAGAGACTTTTAGACAATTTAGAGACTGTAAAGTGTAAAAACTGTAAAACATTTAAAAGCGAGCAAATGTGTAACTGGACGTTCGGCTCAAAACTTTATGGCTGGCAGGCAGACACTCAAACAGACATAAAGACAGACAGACATACATACAGACAGACAGACAGACAGAGAGGCAGACAAACAGACATAAAGACAGACAGACTTACAGACAGACAGACAGACAGACAGACAGACATACATACAGACAGAGACAGACAGACAGACAGACAGACATACATACAGACAGAGAGGCAGACAAACAGACAGACATACAGAAAGAAGACAGACAGACAGAGAGGCAGACAAACAGACAGACAGACAGACAGACTTACAGACAGACAGACAGAGAGACAGACAGAGAGGCAGACAGAGAGGCAGACAAACAGACAGACATACAGAAAGAAGACAGACAGACAGAGAGGCAGACAGAGAGACAGACAGACAGACAGACTTACAGACAGACAGACAGAGAGACAGACAGAGAGGCAGACAGAGAGGCAGACAAACAGACAGACATACAGAAAGAAGACAGACAGACAGACAGACTTACAGACAGACAGACAGACAGAGACAGACAGAGAGACAGACAGAGGCAGACAAACAGACAGACAGACAGACAGACAGACTTACAGACAGACAGACAGACAGAGACAGACAGAGAGACAGACAGAGGCAGACAAACAGACAGACATACAGAAAGAAGACAGACAGACAGAGAGGCAGACAAACAGACAGACAGACAGACAGACTTACAGACAGACAGACAGAGAGACAGACAGAGAGGCAGACAGAGAGGCAGACAAACAGACAGACATACAGAAAGAAGACAGACAGACAGACAGACTTACAGACAGACAGACAGAGACAGACAGAGAGACAGACAGACAGAGACAGACAGAGAGACAGACAGAGAGACAGACAGACAGAGACAGACAGAGAGACAGACAGAGGCAGACAAACAGACAGACATACAGAAATAAGACAGACAGACAGAGAGGCAGACAAACAGACAGACTTACAGACAGACAGACAGACAGATAGACAGATAGATAGATAGATAGATAGATAGATAGATAGATAGATAGATAGATAGATAGATAGATAGATAGATAGATAGATAGATAGATAGATAGATAGATAGATAGATAGATAGATAGATAGATAGATAGATGTGCTATGTTATGTTACGTTATGTTATGTTATGTTACAGGGAATTCTGGGAATGTCAATTTAGGGATTTCACAATAAATTATAAGATGATTTGTTATCTTTTATGTCCAAAACTGTATATTTCACAGTATTTTACTTTTTTTTTTACTTAAACGCAATAACCAGATTACAGGTTTTCCCTCTAGCATTTTTAGTTTTTTAGTTACAAATCATTTTTTACAGTTTTACGGTCAGAGAGCCCATGTTTCCATCTTGAGGTGGAGCTTCTTTCTTTCTTATTTATCTCCAACTCCGTGAACGCACTCAGTTATGTCGTACCCTCATATCTCTCTCTCTCTCTCTCTCTCTCTCTCTCTCTCTCTCTCTCTGTGGCACTGCATATAGCAAACTCAATATTTGCTCAGAAGCGAGAGTGCATCGTTCCCTCTTAAACGCACTATTCAGAAGGAACGCGATGCCAATTTGCAGAAAGAGGATACCGAGAGCTTTTGGAAAAGAGCTGGAGCGGGAAACAGAGAAACTGGCGACGTGAATATGATATATTCGATCTGTGTCCAGAGAGAGCCCCATGGAGAGCGATGGTGCTGAAAGGGTCAGCTCCGGCGTGGGTGTCCGCGCGCTGACGGGCTGCGCTCTCTGCGCGCTCATTCTCTCCACGCTGCTCGGGAACACGCTCGTGTGCGCCGCCGTCATCAAATTCAGACACCTCAGATCCAAAGTCACACATTTTTTCGTCATATCCCTGGCGGTTTCGGATCTCTTCGTGGCCGTTCTGGTCATGCCGTGGAAGGCTGTCTCTGAGGTGGCCGGCTGCTGGCTCTTCGGGAGCTTCTGCGACACTTGGATAGCTTTTGACATCATGTGCTCAACGGCGTCCATCCTCAACCTGTGCATCATCAGTTTGGACAGATACTGGGCCATCTCGAGCCCCTTCCGTTACGAGCGTAAAATGACCCAAAGGGTGGCGTTTGTAATGATCGGAATGGCGTGGACACTTTCAGTCCTGATCTCTTTCATCCCCGTCAGAATGAACTGGCACAGGGCTGTGGATCACAACGCGCCTTCAAACCTCACCATACCCTCGCAGGACTGCACTGCGACTTTAAACAGGACGTATGCGATCGCATCTTCACTCATAAGCTTCTACATCCCTGTCATAATCATGATAGGAACATATACGCGGATCTATCGGATCGCACAGACGCAGATCCGAAGGATCTCCACTTTGGAAAGGGCAGCCGGACACATGCAGAACAACCACGACTGCGCGAGCGAACAGTCGCTGAAAAGCACGTTTAAGAAAGAAACTAAGGTGTTGAAAACACTTTCCATCATCGTGGGGGTGTTTGTGTTCTGCTGGCTGCCCTTCTTCGTCCTCAACTGCATCGTGCCGTTCTGTGACCTGGACACTCTCGGAGACTCTCTGTGCGTGAGCAGCACCACTTTCAACATCTTCGTGTGGTTCGGATGGGCCAACTCGTCGCTCAACCCGGTCATCTACGCGTTCAACGCGGATTTCCGCAAAGCCTTCAGCACTATTCTGGGTTGCAACCGGCTCTGCGCGTCTTCTGCGGTGGAGACGGTGAACTTCACCAACGAGCTGGTGTCCTACCATCACGACACCACTCTGCTTCACAAGGACGCGCAGGGGGATTCCAGCCCGCAGCGGCTGCTCCTGGCCCCCTTCGACAAGGTCTCGATCGCGTCCGATTCGTCTCGTATCCAAAGGAACGAGCCGCGGCTGCCCGCGCTGGAGCAGCAGGAGGGAGAGATGGAGATTTCCCTGGACATGATGCCCTTCACCTCCACACTCACTGCTCTGAGCGACTGCTGTGGGATTCCGGGTCAGATCGAGGAGTGTTGAGTCTGACCTCATTTCACACCAACCTATTTGTAGCATCAGAATTAAGATGCGTAACGGAATGCGTAATTTTCGTGCACTCATAAAAATATAGGCCTAAATTTAAGATTTATAGATTGGAATCGGATGTAAAATTCCATAAATAAACTTAATTTGTCAGTCATATATATATAGTAAATGAAACTGTAAGATTTTAAGGTTTTATTCAACGTGGGCCTATTCAAACATAAAAAGAGGAAGATTTTCTCATTTAAAAAGGCTGTAGCTGTGGAACAAGCAATATTCAATTAGTTTAAATGTATGAGATTGGATGAAATTTGATTTATTGATGATAAATATATGGTTATTAACAGGGTTGGGAGTAACGAAATACAAGAAACTTAGTTACGTATTTAAAATACAAAATGTGAGTAAATGTATTACATTACAGTTACATTTTAAATGGGAGGTAATCAGATTACAGTTACATCTGAAAAGTGTTTTAGATTACCAAAGTGATTACTTTGAGTTTTAATGTCATTTAAACAGCGATTGGTGATTCTCTGACTCTGAAAAAGCGGAGTTAAGTTTCATCAACATTTTAATACTTTTAAGAGGATCATAAAAATGTTGTTATATTTATTCAGTACTGTCCTGAACAAGACAAAATGACTGAATTAATTAAAAAATAATTGCCCAACTGTCAACTTCACTGTCCATGTTTTGTGAGTCATTTTATAATTCACTCGTCACTGCAACTTTTTCTCACAGTTTGTTTTTTTTCCTCACAATTGTGAGTTTGCGTTTCACAATTCTGACTTCTTTTTCTCAGAATTGCGAGATTTAAACTCACAATTGCAAGTTATAAAGTCAGAATTAGGAGATTTTCTTGCAATTGTGAAATTAGTATGTGAGTTTATATCTCATATTTTTGACTTTTCTCAATATTGCGAGTTTATCTCATAATTCTGACTTTATAACTTGCAATTGTGAGTTTATATCAAGCAATTCTGAGGGAAAAAGTCAGAATTGTGAGATAAAAACTTGCAATGACCTTTTTTATGTTTGTTTCACACTTATTAGTATTCCAAAGTATTCTAAAGTATTTAGATTAAGTTACTAAACTTGAGTAATGTAACGAAATATGTTACAAATTACTTTTTAAAGCATGTATTTTGTAATCTGTAGTGAAATACATTTTAAAAGTAACCTACCTGACCCTGGTTATTAAACCCGTTCAGTTTATTAGCACTATATTGCTGAAATTTCATTATGTATGACTGACAAATATGAATCACATTAAAATTGTGTAATACAAATGAATGGATATTTTATAAGCAATTCAAATCTCAAATTTATGCTTAAACATTTAGTTTGAGCCCTCATCAATTTCAGCGGTCATAAATTTGTCAAATAGGGTGCATTTTCGTTTAGAATAAAACACTTCTCACTTCTAATCTCATTTCAAAGCTGGGTTTCAAAAGTGTGAGGCCACTAGTGAAATGCAAAATTATAATTTTATAAGAAATAATATTAATATAACAGTTTGAATGAAGATTTGAATGGAAAAATGGATGTGAGAATCACCATGATTTTTCAAAATACTCACATTTATGTTTATTTTGAGGTGTACGTTAGAATTTGTGGCGTTTCGGAGCCTGAAATAACTGAAAAATATTCAAACACATCTTTATATTTGAGGTGAGGTTATCCTTTTTTTATGTGCAGTTGTTCAAAAGTAATCTGATCGGATATCAGCTTTGGGATTGGATCGAATCTGAAATCGATTTAGATTACAAAATCCATTCTTGGTTCTGATCTGGATAAAATCGTCATTTTGGTATGATTGGGATTCCTTTGATCCAAAAAAAAACAAAAAAACATGGATTATCCTGATCCCAACAAATGTAATAAAACTTGTCAAAACATACAACATTTGTTTAAAGTAATATACACACATTTGTATTTTTATTTTGTTCTTGATTAGTTTAACTGTTGAAGTAATACAGTAGAAATAGACATTTGGCTGCCTATTCATTACAGTAAAGTGAAAAAAGAGATTTCTGCATCATAATCCACCATAATCCCCCAATTTCAAACGAGAACAATATATTTATGTTTAAGTGAATGATTGGCACGATCATCAGAGGTGAACCACGTAGTTTCTAACAGTAGCATCCCTCATTGCAAGGTTTTGTTTGTTTTTGTTGTGAATCACATAAGCGGCTGCGAAAACTGGAAAGGGACATGATGATGGGAGAAAAATACGAGACGGGAGGAAAAATGAATTTTTATGCTTTTGCGTTTTGTGTTCTCTCAGGGAACTTTGCATTCCCTCTCAAGACTTGAGTCATTTGCATATGAACGCCGAGTTTCTTGGGGGAGCGCAAAACTTTTGCGAGAGAACACAAGAATATATAATTTTTCTCACATTTAAATATTTTTTCCCACGCCATGTCCCTTCAGTGCTTCCATACGGGTCTGATTGTTTAAAGAAAACTGAAAATGTAGTTTAATTTCTCTTCAAATAAAACACTTAAAGTGACCCACATCGACTCTTCTACCTATTGTTAGATAGCATCCAACATTGTGAATGTAACCACATTTGGAGCATTGGTAATCCAGATTTGGTCATCCGGAAAAGCGTGTATCTGGATCAAGGTAATCTGTTTTGCTTCGAAAAACAAGTGTTGTGCAGAATTTCAACCCCCTGCCGGATTATTACCCAACTAGTATTGGTAGGTTTAGGAGTGGGTGTGGGGGAGGGGTTAGGATTAGGGGTGGGGTTAATATTAGGCAACACGGTGGCGACTTCGACGAGGGGGGTGATAATTTGGCAGGGGTTTGAAATTCGGCACAACACCGGCACAAAAGTAAGATGAATTCCCTGATCCTGGATAGGATCAAAACATGGCTTTTTCCGGCAGATAATACATTTCTGCCATGTTTAAGGACTTGATGAAACAAAATTCAGAGCCTGGAGTGGTCTCTGTTGTATTTAGATGCAAATCGGGAGAGGCTTGTTAAAGATAATTGCTCATTTAATTACCACAGCTATTGAGAGATGAAGTATGCTGTAACAGGAGCCACTTGGGAGCAAAAAAAGAAAAAGAAAGGAAATTTTAAGCCTCTAATCAATGAAACCTGCAAAGGCGAACACACACACACACACACACACACACACACGTTGTGTTTTCATTTTTTATGGGGACATTCCATAGGCGTAGTGGTTTTTATACTGTACAAACTGTATATTCTGTCCCCCTCCATCTAAACCTACCCATCACAGGAAATTTTCTGCTATTTTAGATTTTCAAAAAGTTAATTCTGTATGATTTATAAGCTTGTTTCCTCATGGGGACCAAAAAAATGTCCCCACAAGATCCAAATTTACTAGTATTACTATACCTGTGGGGACATTTGGTCCCCATAACGTAGGGAATACCCACACACAGACACACACATTGTTGCGTTTTCATGTTTTATGGGGACTTTCCACAGGCGTAATGGTTTTTATACTGTACAAACTGTACATTCTGTCCCCCTACACTATCACTACCCCTAAACATACCCATCACAGAAAATGTTCTGCTATTTTAGATTTTCAAAAAACATAATTCTGTATGATTTATAAGCTTGTTTCCTCATGGGGACCAAAAAAATGTCCTCACAAGATCAATTTGGTCCCCATAATGTAGGGAATACCCACACACACACACGTGCACATGTACAAGTAATCTTCATGGAAACTTTAAGGGCACAATGCCCTGTATAAACTCTTGAACTTAGAAAAAAAGCTATTCGTTCAGTGAATTATTCATGGTGCAGTACCATTTCTTTCAAGGTAATGACTGCATGTGATGAGAAAGGATTTAAAAACAAGCACAAGGAGACATAAAAAGCTGGAACAAAAGTAATTGGTTACTAAATTTACCTTCACACAGTGTAAGTGAACATTTGCTGACGGTGCGTTTCGACCATCTCTTACAGTAACCTTTGAAAATACGAGTAAATATAATGTGAGTGGTCACTCCAGAGTCCTTTGGAAATGGTTTATTTCACACCAAGAAAGTTGTAATTGTTTTATTGATTTCTAAGAGTCTAATACATGTACAGTTTGATGCCAGACACTGAAATGACACCTTTAAAAAAACATCTGTTTTGATGTGCACTTCAAGCTGTCTTGAGTGATTTTCTGTAAGAAACCTGCCACAGAACTTCTGTAAGTCAACACATACAGCTTTGAAAGCTATTATTTGTCCATATGGCTGAAAACGTGTCGGCTTCTTTCGGGCTGGAATAGTTTGAAAGCCTCTGAAATTGTTGTGAACAGCTAAGAGAGCAATCGAAAAGAAGACTTCATTTTTTTTAGTCTTTCAACAATTTGTGTGAAAAATAAATGCTTGTTTTGCTTAAAAAATAGGTAAATATAAAGCAATACCTCACACTATTCTGATTTACCTCATGAGCAACATACATTTTTAACAACAAAAAATAAATAAATATTGGAATTATAATATTATTAATATTTTACAATAAGGTTTTAGGTGACAACATTAGTTATGAAATAACTATGAACAATACTTGTAGCATTTATTAATCTTAATGTTAATTGAACATTCACTAAATCATTGTTAAAATTTTAAAATATGCATCGCAGTTGTTCAAAAGTAATCTGATCGGATTTTTGCTGTCG
>CM074309.1:4013388-4023388 GCA_037194245.1 Opsariichthys bidens
TTTTTAGTTGTTTGTGAGTCATTTTATAATGTAAAAAAGGTCAATGCATCTTTTTCTCACAATTTGTTTTTTTCCCCACACAATTGTGAGTTTGCATTTCACAATTCTGACTTCTTTTTCTCAGAATTGCGAGATTTAAACTCACAATTTCAAGTTATAAAGTCAGAATTGGGAGATATAAAGTTGCGGTACCGACTTTTTTCTTGCAATTGTGAATTTAGTATATGAGTTTACATCTCATAATTCTGACTTTTCTCAATATTGCGAGTTTATCTCATAATTCTGAATTTATAACTCATAATTGCAACTTTAGATCACACAATTTTGAGGGGAAAAGTCAGAATTTTGAGATAAAAACTCTCAATGACCTTTTTTGTGTTTGTTCCACACTTATTAGTATTCCAAAGTATTTAGATTAAGTTACTAAACTTGAGTAATGTGACGAAATACATTACAAATGACTTTTTAAAGCATGCAAATTGTACTCTGTAGTAAAATACATTTTAAAAGTAACCCACCCAGCCCTGGATATATATATATATATATATACATATATATATATATATATATATATATATATATATATATATATATATATATATATATATATATATATATATATATATATACATATATCCGCAAGAGTAACACTGGATACTAAACACATCTGATGCACGCTGGGATGTATCTTGATTTTGATCAGGTCAGGCCATGTCTTTCTTTCTCTCTCCCCACTGAATTTATTCTCATGCAAATGAACCTCAGGTGCTGCTACCTGAATTCTAATCATCGTTTGATACGAGTGTATCATTGGAGTTTCTATCAAAAGTTTCTGCGAGAGATTGGGAATGACACAGGACGACTTCATCATCTCCTGTGATGAATCCCAGGGAAGAATATATCTCTTGTTTATGGAAGACATTAATCTTACAGCTGCGGTTCTGTGTGTTCCTGAAATATATTATTTATTGTGCGTTTGAGCAAATTATTGTTACTGAAGTTGATCAGTGCTTGGTGCCAAATCTTGAATGTTTAAATGTGTAAAATTACTATGAGGCAAAGAAGATTTTCAATAAAAATGTTTTGTTCACCTTAAAATGAAAATCAAGTTATCATTCACTTGTTGTTTTAATGCCATGTGCCCTTTTTTGGACCACAAAAAAAACATTTTTTAAAAATCGTCCATATAATGGCAGTGAACAGCGACCAGCATCAAGCTTTTTAAAAACAGATGCAGAAGTATCACAGAACGATCCCATGTGACATGTCTTATATATTCCAAAAGATTTCTGGGGGTATATGATAGGGTTTTTAAAGCCTTTTAACCAAAATTTAAAGTACTATTTAACAAAAATCCTGACCTTGTAGTCCATAAAAAATGGTATATACGGCATTACAACAACACCAGGGTGAGTAAAATTATGACATATATATATATATATATATAATATATATATATATATATATATACAGGTTTGGGGAGTCACAAAATAGAAATAATTTAGTTTCGTATTTAAAATACAAAATTTGAGTAAGTGTATTTCATTAGTTACATTTTAAATGGGTGGTAATCAGATTACAGTTACATATGAAAAGTGTTTTAGATTACCAAAGTGATTACTTTGAATTTTAATGTCATTTAAACAGCGATTGGTGATTCTCTGACTCTCACAGTCTGAAGAAGAGGAGTTCAGTTTCATCAACATTTTAATACTTTTAAGAGGAATCATAAAACTTTTGTTATTTTTATTTAGTACTGTCCTGAACAAGACAAAATGACTGAATTTATTAAAAAAAAATTGCCCAACTGTCAACTTAACTGTCCTGTCATGATCTGACGATCCACGACTGTTTTCATGTTTTGTGAGAGTTGTTTGTGAGTCATTTTATAATTCACTCGTCACTGCAACTTTTTCTCACTATTAGTTTTTTTTCCCCACACAATTCTGACTTCTTTTTCTCAGAATTGTGAGATTTAAAATCACAATTGCAAGTTATACAGTCAGAATTGGGAGAACTTGCAATACTGACTTTTTTTCTTGCAATTGTGAATTTAGTATGTGAGTTTATATCTCATAATTCTGAAAAAGTCAGAATTATATATAAAATGTTCTTTTTGTACTTTTTCCACACTTTGTAAACGAAATATGTATATATATATATATATATATATATATATATATATATATATATATATAAATATATATTTATATATAATTTTTTTTTCCTGACAGCCATCACTAAGACTTGAGATTTTAAAAAGAGCTGCAGGAAGATTGCTTGAAAACTCCCTTTTGTTTTCCAAAGGAAAAATAACAACGAAAACGCATGCATGTTTGCGACGACATGAGTATGAGGTTTAGAGAATAATAGTCCATAACAGTCTTTAATGCAAAACATTGTTTTATTAATGTACTTTTGCGGTGTATGCCTGACAGAAACCTGCGAATGTTAAATCTATTTAACAAAAGGTTTTCAAGACAGCAGCAGAGTTCCCTCATCTCATCAGTAACAGTTAGAGGATTTTATACCTTTATTCCGCTCCCACATTTGCATGTCAACGGGACTTACCCAGAAGCAGTTCACAGAAAGGCGACTCCGGATCCGTCGGGAAGGCTGATAACGGTGATGAAACGACACTCACAGATGCTTGCTGATCCCTTGTGGGGCACATGGCAAGCCACATCCCAATTAGTTACATCCTCCTACTCAACATCCCCAGAAAAAATGTTATTATATAAGAGTAAAAAACAACAAAACCAAACAAGAGGTGGAAGGGAGGACTTTTACCTGAAGATGCCTATTGGACCAGTGCTGCAGAAGTTAGATGAGTGAGACAGAGAGTACCAGGGTGAATCTCAAGACATATTAAAAGTAAAAATAAGATCTTATATGTTTGTCCATGGACACTCCATTTCATATACATTTGTTTTAAGTCATCATCTGATCTGTTATGTGTGGAAAATCGGTTACAGAAAAAATGCAAGTGCATTTCCTGCTATAAAAATTGCCAAAACATGTAATACTTTAATATATGGGATTTATATGTTAGCTAAGGTGGACACTGCTCACCCAAAGGATCTATCTGCCTACGCATTAGAATCAGTACAATTTAAGAATATTTCACGAAGTTCACAGATACAAATTAAATAGATATTCAGATAGTATTATTAGTTTTGCTGACGAGGGCTCCGAGAGAGGGCTCCTGATCGAGTATTTGGCCCGCCCAGAGTAGTTCCCCCCCCCGTCTGGTCTGGTTTAGGACGCAAGCAAGTGTGAGTGTGAGGGAGAGGTGTGGAGTGGTGCTGAAACTGTCCAAAATAAGTGAGACGACTATCATCGATATATATTATATTTTTGCTCATGCTGATGATTGCAGGGAATTGTGATTGCTGATTAATGAGCAGCTGCTGGAGTGATAAGATTAGTAGATCATTTTGAATTTGTTTCCTCTCCCCGAACTTTGTTTAATAAAACATCATTTATGTGTAAATATATGCACCAGCTAGACAGACACCTTTGACTGTTGTATCATTTGACTGTTTTCAGTGTCTTGTTTTTACGTCGGCACATTAATGTCAGCACGAAAAGTTTTTCTAAATGCACCCTTTGCACATTTCTGGGGTTTTCAGAAGTGGAATTCGTCAGAATACTTCTATAGTGGTGAACGGGAGATGGCAACAAATATCATTTTTGTATTTCCATTTGCTCCAGCAGCAAAAGAAAAAAAAGTTCACAGGATTTTCCAAAAGAGGAACTATATGGATTACCTTGCTCAGAGGAGAGAAAGATGTAAAATTTTCCATCACTCCCTCTGCCAGTGTATTAGCAACACCCTTGCACACAGTAAAAACCCCAGAGTTAAATCAACTCTGCTCAGATAACATTTGGTCCCTCTCTAAATAGTGTTAAAGTAACACTGAAGCAGAGTTAAAGTTAATGAGATAATTAAACAATTAATTGAACATTAATGATGAACACCTGCTGTTAACAAGCAGAATCACTGAAGGACAGAGAAACACAAGAACTACAACTGACTTCAGCCACAGCCTTAGATGAAATCAACTGAAGATAAAAGACATTCAATCTCTGAAGAGTGTTACTTTAACACTAGTAACACTATTTAGAGAGGGAACAAATGTCATCTGAGCAGAGTTGATTTAACTCTGGGGATTTTACTGTGCAGCAGTTTTTTTGTCATTTCCTGCCAAGGTAATATAAAGTATAGCATTATTAATGTGTACAAATTTTTCTAAACTTTACAAGACTTGCGATGTTGATAACTGAGGAAACGCATCATTACAGTCTGTGAAAAGCTGATCTTTCAATTCATCCGTATGTTTTTTTCACCATGAAAACAAAAATTGAGCTTTTTAAATGGAATATCTGGAGTTTTCATTAAAAATGATTTTTCCGTGCACATCATTATTTTTTTTTTAAATTCACATGCCCTCGTAATCTTTAACCAACATAACTTCCCCTCCCTCTTGCAGCGAGATCTGATGATGTGTTTACTGGTGCGAGGGCGGAGCAACCTGTCACTCACATTAGATTGACCAATGGCAAAACCAATCACTTCCTGATGGACAAAATCAAGTCCCGCCCTACATTCTTGTTCGAGAAGCCGAACGTCACAATCTCCATTTCATGCCAACTTTAATCGAAATTCATGGACCTTCCGGTGAAAACAACAGACTTCTCTGATCATTTAGTCCACTAAACCCCTGCCTGACGACAGAGATTCCCGTATACCAACCTGAGATTGAAGTTTTCTATCTGCTGTTTAGAATCAGAACTATCGATGCCAGATCTCGAATAAATCACTCTTTTAATCTAATTGGTCAAAAGGGTTTGCAAACAGGTCTAAAATTAATGATTCGTTTGAACAGTTCCGAATCGTTCGCACAAAATGTACGTTTACCGTATTTGAGCTTTATGTGAATAAAAATCTTAAATTAAATCCGTTCATTATATAAAGAGTTGGTGTCTCTTCAGAAGACTCGGATTAAACTGCTTGATTCATATTGATTGCGTTTACAATTTTGAAACGTTAAATTCCGCGGGGTAAGAAAATGCTGTTTTCTCTTTCTATTTTGATACATTTTTTTAGAAGACAAGACTTAAAATCTGAAGTCATTGTGCTTCAAGTGAATGTATCTTGATTTTAGAAGGTGACTCTTTGATTCTGACACATTTCAGAGAGCAACAAACATGAAGTGAAATGTAAGCATATCAAGAGTACTGTATGATTCAGGTCTAATATTTCTTCAGAACATCCAAACGTCTTCCTGATCTCAGTACACACTCTGGATAAGGAAAATATATGTCAATTGCATGGAGCAAATGAACTTGTGAATGAAGCTAGCAGTCTTTTGATCACCAAACAAAAGAAAGCTCAGGACTGAGAGAAGAAGATAAACAGAGAGACGGAGAGAGACGTGACTTCAGTAGCCTTCTTTGTATTCACATTGCTATCTGAAGGGGTGAGGACACTAGAGGATGTCATCTGTCTGTGTAACTACCACTCTAATAGCCATACATCAAAAGCGTAGGCTGATTGTCGGACTAGCATATGCATATATGCACACTGATTACTCCTATAAAGAAATAAATCAAGCTTGCAATATTACATATTTATTTCAGGGAACCAAATAAGTTTCCATTAGCGGTAGAGACGAATCCATCCATCAACAGTCTGACTCTGTTGTGCTGTCAGAAGCATTCGACTGGAATGACAAAGAAAGAGACACACACAAACCCTCACCTGGAGGTCACGTATGAAATAGCAGCGTTCTGCCTCGTGGTTCGCCATTCTGTCGAATCACTCTTTATAGTGCATGATGGGAAGGGACAGCAAAAGAATTTCGATGAAGGATCCTCAGTGCCATGTTCATCTTTGTCTTCAGGCCAAATCAATATACACTTTGCAACATATGTTGTCTAGAAAAGAAAAATGCATTTTAGTCGCATGAAGCCAGGTCAGTCGTCTATCTTAGTTAGCTAGCCTTGGAAAACAAAGGTTTTATCTGACACTGTGAGAGAAAAAAAGATTGTGTGTGTGTGTATATATACATATATGTACATATATATTTATATATATATATATATATATATACACACACACACACACACATATATATATATATATATACATATATACACACACACACACATATATATATATATATATATATACACACACACACATATATATATACATATATATATATACACATATATACACACACACATATAAATATATATATATATACACACACACACACACACATATATATATATATATACATATATACACACACACACACATATATATATATATATATATATATACACACACACACATATATATATACATATATATATATACACATATATACACACACACATATAAATATATATATATATACACACACACACACACATATAAATATACACATATACACACACACACACACATATATATATACATATATACACACACACACATATATATATATACACACACACACACACATATATATATACATATATACACACACATATATATATATACATATATACACACACACATATATACACACACACACATATATATATACATATATACACACACACATAAATATATATACACATATATATATATATAATATATATACACACACACACATATATATATATATATATATATACACACATCCAATTGAAATTTGGAATCACCAAGATTTTTTTAAAGCAATATTTTATACACAAAAAGGCTGCATTTATTTGATCACAAACACAAGTCAAAACATTAATATTGTGAAATATTTTTACAATTTAAAATAACTGTTTTCTATTTTAATGTATTTTAAAATGCGATTTATTCCTCTGATACCAAAGCTAAAGTTTCAACGTCATTAATCCAGTCTTTTTTTTGGCTTCCCAGTTATCATAAATCATAATATGTGCTCAATTATTAACAATGGTTCTTCTTCTTAGTATTAATATTGTCATGCACTATAAACCTGAATAAGTTGGCAAAACTCAAAAAATTTGAGGTAATCATTTACATAAAAATTTTTACGTTAAGAAATTCAAAGTTTAACTAAGCAAAACTGGCAGATTTCAATGCTTTTGGACTGACATTAACATTTACATTCATTCATTTGGCCGACGCTTTTATCCAAAGCGACTTCCAAGTGAGAGGTTGGCCTGGGAATCGAACCCGGGTCTCTGGTGCGGTAGAAGTGAGCGGTTACTCTCATCTTAAATTATAGGTTTAGCTGTAGAAATTTAGCTTGCTATAACTAGCCAACTCAACACATTTTAATTGGCAACACAATGCTTTGATAACATCAGCAAAGCAATTGCTGAAAGTGAAAATGAAATAAGCTCATGCTCCACTCGTCACCATAGTAATACTCCACATTACAGATGCTCTTCTTAATTGGAATAGCAAAGCATTAAACACTACTAAATCCCCTACTTAACATTAATCTTGCAAACACTTATTTTTAGCATTCATTCTCCCTTTCAAGAGTCATGGCAAAGCATGCTGGGAAATAATAACCCCTGTGCATTTTTAAGTAAATTTAAGTTTGTCTAAATTAAAAGAAACAAGTTCATATAACAATGAACAATTCCGATGACTTAAAATGTGTCAATTTCGTGAACCCAAAAGAAAAAAGAAAGTTTTGTTTGATCTAATTTGAGTTTGCCCTACTCAAACCAATTCATTATTTTGAATGTTAGGGTTTACAATGATTAAAACAGCTTTTTGCTGCTTAATATTTTTGTGGAAATCGAGATGCATTCTGTGATGAATAGAAAATTCAAAAGAATGGTATTTATTTAAAACAGAAATCTTTATGAATGCTTTAATGTCACTTTTGATCAATTTATTGCATCTTTGCTGGTTAAAAGTAATTTATTTATCTTTTTATTTAACTTTTGAACGGTGGAAATTATCACAGTTTCCACAAAAAAGTAAGCATCAAAAACTGTTTTCAACATTAATAAGAAGAAATGCTTTTTGAGCATCAAATCATCATATTAAAATAATTTCTAAAGGATCATGTGACACTGAAGACTGGAGTAACGATGCTGAAAACACAGCTTTGCATTACAGGAATACATTTTAAAATATACATTATTAAAACGTAATAATATTTCTACTGTTTTAGTCTGTTTTGATCAAATAAATGCAGCCTCGGTGAGCTTTAGTTTCAGTATTTTAGGACCAAAATAAAGCATGTGTTTTCGGCGGCAGTAGCATCACTGGCACATATTCAGGCTTACTGACTGTCCTGACAGATGGACAGCACTGTTATTCTGTCATATGTCCTTGAGTGAATAACATGAGCTTTGTGACAGTCAGACAGCTTCAGAAAACTTTTGGACTGAAATCTGTCAACAGCCGTCACAACACATGCCACTGCACACAATGTGCACACATTCAGTTATTAAAGTCCAAAATATTATGAGACAAACAAAATGGGCAATGCAATAAATGGCACATTCCATAAATAAGACATATCTTTATTTGTATTGCCAACTATTATAATAATATCCCATATAATAACACCATTTTACTGTAATTGCCTAAAGCATAACATTTAACTGCTCCACCCTATTACCCTATTTTTGCCATTAGAAATATAACTATTGCTTAAAATTGTGACTCCCAAGAAGTTACATGATTTGGAGTCTTTCTACACAAAATGTATTTGAAATACATATTTTTTAGCATTCAGGGAGAGAGGCTCATATACGTGCTCACCTTCTCTGACCTCACGGGTGGTCCTAAAGCCGATCTGTCCGAGACCAGCTTCCCTGGACCTGACGGAGAACTCACTGTTGGGGGAGAGGTGTGCTCGCTGTCATGGGATCACAGATGGGAAATGAGTAATGAAGTCAGAATTCTGAGTTATAAAGTCCGAATTCTAAGTTATAAAGTCCGAATTCTGAGATATAAAGTCAGAATTCTGATTTATAAAGTCAGAATTCTAAGTTATAAAGTCAGAATTCTGAGTTATAAAGTCAGAATTCTAAGTTATAAAGTCAGAATTCTGAGTTATAAAGTCTGAATTCTAAGTTATAAAGTCAGACTTCTGAGTTATAAAGTCCGAATTCTGAGAAATGAAGTCAGAATTCTGAGTTATAAAGTCCGAATTCTAAGTTATAAAGTCCGAATTCTGAGATATAAAGTCAGAATTCTGATTTATAAAGTCAGAATTCTAAGTTATAAAGTCCGAATCCTGAGTTATAAAGTCCGAATTCTGAAATATAAAGTCCGAATCCTGAGTTATAAAGTCCGAATTCTGAGATATAAAGTCCGAATTCTGAGATATAAAGTCTGAATTCTGAGTTATAAAGTCCGAATTCTGAGATATAAAGTCCGAATCCTGAAATATAAAGTCCGAATCCTGAGTTATAAAGTCCGAATTCTGAGATATAAAGTCCGAATTCTGAGATATAAAGTCTGAATTCTGAGATATAAAGTCCGAATTCTGAGATATAAAGTCCGAATTCTGAGTTATAAAGTCAGAATCCTGAGTTATAAAGTCCGAATTCTGAAATATAAAGTCCGAATCCGGAGTTATAAAGTCCGAATTCTGAGTTATAAAGTCCGAATCCTGAGTTATAAAGTCCGAATTCTGAGATATAAAGTCCGAATTCTGAGATATAAAGTCCGAATTCTGAGATATAAAGTCAGAATTGTGAGATATAAAGTCAGAATTGTGAGATATAAAGTCAGAATTCTGAGATATAAAGTCCGAATTCTGAGATATAAAGTCCGAATTCTGAGTTATAAAGTCCGAATTCTGAGATATAAAGTCAGAATTCTGAGATATAAAGTCAGAATTCTGAGATATAAAGTCTGAATTCTGAGTTATAAAGTCAGAATTCTGAGTTATAAAGTCCGAATTCTGAGATGTAAAGTCCGAATTCTGAGATATAAAGTCCGAATTCTGAGATGTAAAGTCAGAATTCTGAGATA